>VNJZ01001330.1:0-28403 GCA_008042795.1 Drosophila asahinai | reverse complement strand
TCTATAAATATTCTTTGGACATACATAAACAGGGGATTTTGAATTTTAGTATGATGGCAATAATCGGGCTATTGCCCGGATACACAACCGTGCAAAGGAATTTGGAAGGCTGGACAGGAGTGTATACATGAACCACTAGCGTATTAGCGGGGACACATAACTTGCTTGCCGCCGTCCACGGGCAGGGTGACCCCCGTCACGAAGCTAGCCAGTTCGCTGGCCAGGAAACATATGGCCGACGCCACCTCGACGGGATCTCCCACCCGACCCAGGGCATGAGTCCTCTTTGATTGCTCCAGAAACTCCGCGTAGCTCTGCTCATCCATTCCGCCGGCTCTTTGCAGATTTGTTCGTATCACACCAGGATTAACTGCATTTACGCGGACGCCCTGCGGACCCAGATCTAGGGCTAGAGATCGGGTGAATTGATCCACCGCTGCCTTGGACATGTTGTAGGTCACGAGATTGGGAAAGGCGCGCAGTCCAGAGACGCTGGACACGTTGACGATGCTGCCCCTGCATTGAAGCAGCTGAGGAAGCAGGAGCTTGGTCATGTAGAACATGGACCGAACATTGGCATCCATCACGTGGGTGAAGCAGGCCAGCTCGGTAGTTTGCAGGGTTCCCGTTGGCATAATGCCCGCCCCATTCACAAGGACATCCACCTGTCCGCCATACCGCTCCTTGGTCTTCCGCGCTATGCACTCAATCTCGGCCGGCTTAAGCAGGTCGCCGGCTATGCCGTACGGTTCGTTACCCAACTTCATGCACGTCTTCATTACGCACATAAGACCCTCCTCCTCGCGATCTACCAGCGCCAGGCAGGCGCCCAACCTGGAGAACATTTCTGCCGTGGCAGCACCAATTCCAGAGGCTGCGCCTGTAATCAGGACCACTTTGCTGGTGAAGTCCAGTCCCGCCTTGCCCTTGCTGCCCATCGAACAGAGTTTCGGAATTTTGGTAGAACCAATGTGGCACCTATATGAATGAATAGTCGGTAAAAGATTACTAGATCCTGGCTGGGGTAATTGGTTTGTTAGCAGGAACGTGACCATGGACATGGCTTGGCCCGGATTTCAAGGACGGAGCCTCGAAAATATAAATCTGTCCCCTAGGAGGTGTATGCTGTTTGTATTAGCGCGCAGAGTTGGAATGCCTAACGATTTAATAATGGTATTCTATTTAATGTATTTATGTACATCATCAAAACGAAGTAAAAATTAAAGAAATATCCAAATAATCCAAATAATTATTATAAATGCATTTACACATGGCAGCATCCATGCTAAGGAAGTCAACGCGTTTTGACTTTGCGCCAGAATCATCAGCGGGGGCACATGGCATGGCGACCTCCGTCCACGGGCAGACTGACTCCGGTGCTGAAGCTAGCCTCATCGCTGGCCAGGAACGTAATGGCCGCCGCTACCTCTTTGACATCGCCGGGGCGGCCAAGGGCATGCGTGGTCTTTGAGTGCTCGAGGAACTTCTTGTATGTCTCGGGATCCATGCCGCCGCGGGCATGGAGATTCGTCACCGTCACGCCGGGATTAACGCAGTTCACGCGCACTCCCTTGGCGGCCAGCTCCAGGGCCACGCAGCGGGTGAACTGATCGACGCCCATTTTGGAGATGTTGTAGGCCAGGACGCCGGGAAAGGAGCGAATCCCATTGACGCTGGACACGTTCACGATGTTACCCTTGGTCTTGATCAGCTCCGGGGTGGCCAGCATAGTTAGATGATAGATGGCTCTCAGGTTGGTGTTCATCACCCGATCGTACTGTTCCAGGCTGGTCGTTTCGATGGTTCCCGTCTCGATGATCCCGGCATTGTTGACCAGCACGTCCAGCTTTCCGTACTCCGCCAGAGTCTCCGTCCAGATTCTCTTTGTGTCCACCTCCTTTCCGATGTCGCCCACCACTAGGGCTGGATAAGACTCACTCACCTTGCCGCATTCCTCGGCAACTTTCTTTAGGTTCTCAACGTTGCGTCCATTAAGGGCCAAGCAAGCTCCAAGCTTGGCGAATTTCACGGCGGTGGCAGCCCCGATCCCGGAGCTAGCCCCCGTAATTAGAACAACTTTACCGGCAAAATTCATGATCCAGAATTATGTAAGGGGATCTCATCTTTCAAGTTCAGTGCGCACATCTTGATTTTATTAGGGGTATTCAGGGGTCAAAATTAAACATAAAATACAGTCTGTATTTTATTTTTATAAAAATATAGTGACGGGGAAGCCAAAAAATTATTCCACCTCTACGGACAGGATGTAACTAAATGGAATAAAATAAATTGTGTGTGAAAATTTTTAATTATTTGCTAGCTAAAAGTTAGAAATTATTAAAACAAAAGGAAAATGCCATAAATTGCTTCTTAACCTTCTTCTTCAAATAATTGACTATAAACTAAATATTGTAAGTTAAGAAACAGTTTATTCTTACTAGAAAGTACTAGTTAATATAATTTTAAAAATAATTTGAACATTTAATTTATCATAATATTAAATTAAAATAAAAGTGCGATAACATTTAAAGTGGCACCCCGCCGATAACATACCTATCGAAATTGACACACGCTATAACTCCCGCGTTTCGCTGTGATTGCCACAAATTCGCGTTGCTTGGCAAAAGTCTTAGTAATTTTTCAGCGCGTCTTTTTGTTAAAAATAGTTTTTAATTAAGTTTAACGTAAGCTATTAGGCACACCCACCCAAGGCAAATGCGAGAACTTTAGGATAGCGAGTAAGTACGGATAATTGAGGAGCAGAAAGTTAACTAATCCGAGCATTGCGCTTGCCACCGTGTGCGTGCGTCTGTGTGCGAGCGAAGAAAATTTTATTTTGCACGCGTAGCGAAAGCGGTACCCTTGGAGGAGGAGGAGTCGGTGTCATTCAAGAGTCGCAATGGACGTGTCCCAGCCACCGCCGCAGCTGCTGACAGCGCCGTCAGCGCTAGCCACCAACTTCACATCGCTCCCGCCGCCATCAATGGGCGGCCAGCACTACAGGCACTACCATCCGCACCATGGCTCCAACAAGCACGGGTACAACCAGTTCAAGCCCTTCATGCCGGGCGGCTTCCAGAGACCCTTCGGCATGTCCCAAGACGACTTTGATGGCAAGCGGCTGCGGAAGAGTGTAATGCGAAAGACTGTGGACTACAATGCGTCCATTATCAAGGCGCTGGAGGTGAATATGCTCTTTGAATTCTATAGTATGCAAATAGATTAGAGAAATCACACTTCATTCACGCTATTAAAAAAAAAGAAACTGTGCTAATTAAAAAGTCTGAAAATCCCTAAAGGTGGGAAAAGTTTCACATTAAACTCTGTAGTTTAACCTTAACCTCAAATTAAATAAGAATAAGTTTAAGCCCATTGTTCAAACTCAAGTTAGCTCTAAGCCAAACATTTCCCAACAATATTATAGGCTTTTTAAGGCGTTACAAAGTTTATGACAGGGTTGTTAGTTAAACAAAGTAGTTATAATACCCTTGTAATAATTATTACTTACAATTCTTTGACGAATTCCTCGCAGAATCGGCTGTGGCAACGTGACCATCGGGATCGCTTGGCTTTGCAACCTGATAGTATCTACGTCCCGCATATGCTGCCACCGTCCAGCTACCTCGACAATCCATCGAATGCGGTGACCACTAGGTTTGTGAAAACAGCCACGAATAAGATGCGCTGCCCCATTTTTACGCTGGCCTGGACACCGGAGGGCAGGCGTCTGGTTACCGGGGCTAGTTCGGGAGAGTTTACGCTCTGGAACGGTCTAACCTTCAACTTTGAGACCATTCTGCAGGTGGGTGTCACACCTGGCATGCCCAGAAGCAGGTCAAATGTAATATAAGCTAACATATTGCCAATATATACATTATAGGCTCACGACATTTCGGTCCGGACGATGGTGTGGTCGCACAACGACAGCTGGATGGTGACAGGGGATCATGGCGGTTATGTTAAGTACTGGCAGTCCAACATGAACAACGTGAAGATGTACCAGGCGCACAAGGAGGCGATTAGGGGAATAAGGTATAGCCATTTAATTGTAATTGTCGACTGTATTTACCATTTTGTAGCAGCGGAAAGCCAGAGTCGCGTTCTTTCCATAGTTTCCGTAGCTGTTTGGGTCGCCTGGGTATTATTTGTTGTCGGGTATTATCTATCAACTTGGTAGTGGATCCGGTTCCTTCTTAGGGCTGTTGCAATTAAATATATATTAATAAAGCCGTCAATTTCAGCAACATGCCACCTCAGAGCTTAGTTCTTCATCCTAGCCACCTGGCTAATAAAGAGTTAGAACAAATAGCGTATGTTGTAAGCCTCGAACTCTTCCCTGTGATCTGTGATCTGTGATAGCAATAAAATGAAATTAAATAAAAATGACTGAAATGCATAAGACCACAATAAAAGCATTTGACTGAGATTAAAAATGAAACTATTGCACCATTTTATTTCCGCGGCGCCAAAACATCAACAATAAAATAATAAAAATGCAATAACTTGAGCCTTGTTGGCTCTCAAATTCGGGGGTTCGAGTGTTTTCTTTCTTAAAAGTTCAATCCTGGCGAATAATGGGCATAACCATCTGGCGAGAGTATCTCAAAGTATTTCCATCCACAGAAGAATACACGAGTCTCCGGGCTTACTGGGAATGCGATCAACAGAATCTTATTACAACCAATTAAAGCATATTTTCAATTTATTTCGTGAATCGTTTAGTGAGTAGTTAAGGTTTAGTTGTTATTATTTTCATGTTTTTATTGCAAGTTCTCATCCTTAAACATTTTTAAATAGGAAAGTAAATAATTCCACCTATTTCAATTTCGTGACGTTTTATTTGATATCAAATAAATTATTCAATAGTGACGCATCCTTAACTATAAATAATTTAAAAAGGGGATTTAGCTTTCTACAACTTCAACAATGTCTTTGTATTGGGGCCATTATTTTATTTCTCTTTATCGCTGAACAAACCCCTCTTCACCCATCATAATCACCATCTCAACTCGTGTTTTGTTACGTATTTCTAACCTTTCTCCAATGCAATCCAAACCAAACGCAGTTTCAGTCCCACGGATAGCAAATTCGTCAGCGGCAGCGACGACGGAACTTTAAGGATCTGGGACTTTATGCGCTGCCAGGAGGAGCGAGTGCTGCGAGGTGAGTGCCGCCGGGTGTTGAGTGGAGATCGAGAGCCTCTTCAGTTAATCTGCTGTGATTTCATTAAAGGCCACGGAGCGGACGTCAAGTGTGTGCACTGGCATCCGCATAAGGGAATGATCGTGAGCGGCAGCAAGGATAATCAGCAACCTATCAAGATTTGGGATCCCAAGAGCGGTATCGCCTTGGCTACGCTGTAAGTCTTATCTATATTTATATTAGAGCTCGAAATTGCAGTTGGCAATTCATTTCCGTCAATTCCTAATTGACAATGAAATGCCAACTACTAATCAGTCCGACTTTAGGAAAAATCAAAGTTGTACCACAACTTTTTTAAAAATTACTGACGATATAAGGAAACAACTGGACGATTACTCTGTTACATTATTAGTTTTACTAGACTAGACTTTTGTCACAGTAAACCACAATGTCCTCTGTTGAAAGGTAAAAAAAATGTTTTTATATTCAAAAACTTCTGATAAGCTTCTTCATACTTTAATAACCGTCCTCAATCTGGTGTACTGTAAAATGTGTGTTTCCCTTCAGGTACAGTGCTAGCTCCATTGTTGTTTACATTGTATGCTAACGACCTTCCGTCCGTGTTATCTGACTGCAGTGGTCATCTTTATGCCGATGATGAGCAAATGTATGTGAGCCGTCCTTCAAACAGAATGAATGAATGTGTAGATATTTGTAACCGTGAACTAACACGTGGGCTAGCAAAAATGGTCTCGGCATTAACCCCTCTAAGTCTAAATGTCTTGTGATAAGCAAAAGAAAGATCAATCTAAATAATATCCAACGACTCCATATTAATAACACTCCCTTAGAGCAGGGGTCGGCACACAGACACACACGCGTTTGTGTGCGAAGCTAACAGATCCGAACGAACAGAGCAATTGTGTATGGGCTTCTCGGCAGCTTCTCTGCCCCAGCGGCACCTGAACATATATATATACATATGTCGGATAAACTGTTCCTCTCCGGGTCTGTAAGGTGTCGTTCGATGCTTCCTCGGTCATATTTCTGACAAATTATAGCTGATTGCACTCGTAACGTCGGATCTGTGCAGCGAGTCTCCATAGCCTTGTTGTCGCTTCGAGGTTTTTCCAAAAAGAGATGGAAATCAGCACTTCGTGCCAAGTCATCACCTATCCTCTCTAGTATTGTAATCCTGACAACGCTCACGGAGACACACTCGATCAGGTTCACAAACTGTGTCCCACTTTACCCGAACTGTCAATGGCAACCCATAGCCTATTTAGGCGCACAATTTAAATATAACACATAACACATACATAACATATACGAAGCGGTTTTTACATGGCTCCGAAGGTTGCTACGTCAGCCTAAGAGAATCCCGAACAAACTCGAAGCGCTTATAGTGTCAGTGTGCCGACAGCGATGCCTGACATTTTTTCCTTGGCACAGTGTATAGGACGCTGCCGATCCCTGCCTTAGAGTATGTCGAGACAGCCGTAAATCTAGGATTTACATTCAACGATCACATTACAAAGACAGCAAGGCAAACATAGAATGCTGAGAGCACTGTCTGTGACCAAGGGATGCCCGCCTATTAATGTTTGTATGCTTATAGAACCAATATATGTATCTATTTGGAAAGCTTACTTTTACCTCTTTAAGGAGATTAAACAATCTAATATGCATAAGACCCAGATCACTGACTTCCGAAAGAAAATTCTTCATAAATGCTATAAGATTATGGAATCAGCTTCCCAATAATATTAAAAACATTAACAATGCTACGCAGTTCAGGGAAAGGGTACTCTCACATCTTAAAGTAGTCTCATAGACAATTAATTTAAATTAAATAGCGACATTGGATTATGTTACTTAGAAATGTTAAGTTTTAAGCCAAATAAGAAAGTGAGTAGCGCATTAATTAATAAGCTATAGACTTGTAGCGTTAGGAAGATATGTACCAATAAATATAAATCTAATTTGATCATTTTTGTATTTTAGGCACGCCCACAAATCTACTGTGATGGATCTGAAGTGGAATGACAACGGCAACTGGTTGGTCACCGCCTCCAGAGATCATTTGCTGAAGCTTTTCGATATTCGCAATCTGCGGGAGGAGGTTCAGGTGTTTAGGGGCCATAAGAAGGAGGCAAGCTCAGTGTCCTGGCATCCCATACACGAGGGTCTCTTCTGTTCCGGCGGCTCTGATGGTTCTATTCTGTTCTGGAATGTTGGGTGGGTTCTTCCTTGGCCTGTAATATTCCCTAGAATGCTTATTGATTTATATTTTAGAACGGATAAGGAAATTGGCTGCGTGGAGACCGCGCATGACAGCATTGTGTGGACTCTGGCCTGGCATCCTCTGGGCCACATTCTGTGCTCCGGCTCCAACGATCACACCATCAAGTTCTGGACGAGAAACCGGCCGGGAGATCTGATGAGAGACAAATACAATCTAAACACGTTGCCCGCCAGTTTGGCTGCTTTGGACGAGTGTGAATACGGTAGGATTTTAATTAGGATTATGTGGATTTTCAATTGGACTGATATCGAATTATTTACAGACGACGCCGTTATCCCCGGAATGGGTCCCGAGGACAGGGTGGAGTTCACCGAGAGTTTAACCGCCGACAAAGGCTTCATTCCCGGCCTGGACTTGGATCCAAGCCGGGCATTGAGTGATCGCGATCGGGAGAAGAAGGTGCCCTACAGCAAGCCCATTCCGCGCAACTTCCAGGTGAACTGGGCGGGTCCCCGGCGAGCGGACGACCCAAGCGTGCTCAGCATTCACGAGGAGCTGGCCGCCCGCGAGGCCAAAGACTCGACCAGTGGCCTGAACCACCAGCAGATTAGTGAGAACACAATGGAGGGTATCGTGGCCAGTGGCATGCTCAACGGCCTCGATCCTCAGACAATTGTCGGCGTCTTTGTGTACAATCGTTTCATACGCGTCCATCCGGACTCGCGACTGATGGCAGCCATACGTCAGGGCGCCGAGTTCCTCAATAAGTACATCGATGCCGGCAAGTTGGAGGAGTTGAATGATGTGGTGCCAGTGCCAGATCGCTCCAGATCTGTTTCACCGACGGTGGAAGCCCGTGGAGATGGCGTTTCTCCGCCCGCCAAGAAATCACGCTTCGAGCCACGACAACATAATGCTCAATTGGTCAGTGTCAGGGAAATGCTGCTGCTGAAGAAACCCTTCCTGCCGTCGCTGGTCGCTCTGAAGGCTCAGCACCCCACCACGGAGTTTGTGGACGAGCAGCCGCCAATGGAGCAAAGAGAGCGGGAACGCGAGAGAGAGCGCGACCGGACGGAGACCCGTGACCGCGACAGAGACCAGCCTGGGCCTGGAGGTGGGAGACCCAATCCCTGGGCTTCCAATGCGCCTTGGTCGAATAATGGCAATGGCTCCAATGGCAATGGTTTTAACAACAATAACTCGGATAACTTCAACGATCGGGATCGCGAATTCCAGAAGGGTGGAAACAATGGTGGCCAGCGTCGCCGACGAGGTAACAATAATTCCGGCTCTGGAGGCGGCGGCGGAGGAGGAGGCGCTGGCAACGGCGGCAGGAATCGAGGCCGTAGCAACAACAGGCGCTACTGATTCCCATTGCATTAAGCGATACACACATTCTTCAGTTCTAAGGCCATCACTTCCTGTCGTCGTTGACTTAATCTCGTTTGCTTCACAATACATAAATGGATTTATATCGTAAAAAAGTAAATTAAACAGATTGTACAATTTGAGTTTAGAAGTAGTTTCTCCTAAGAAAAAAAATGTGAATGAAATCAAAACCTATGCATTGGGTTTATTTTTACCGGAACTTACGGACCCTGCGAGCAACGTAAGGCGTAAGAGATGAATCCTCACTTTGATCTCTCGAGTCAGCCGGGATTCAAACAATTATGAATTATACGCTGACAAGCAAAACTTCATTTGTGGGGAAGGATAGGAAGAAAAGACAGCTCGACTCACATCGACTGCACCCAGTGACCGTTTGGTCCATTGTGATGTCTGAATATTCGAAACAGGAGGAATACCTAGGAATGGGAGGGGGTAGTTGTTATCATGTTCATTGTGAAGTGTAGTAGCTCAGAAGGGAGCTTCGGGTTGCATCTGGGCCATAGTGCTTTGGACACCTTGCAACCAATTGCTGCTGTCCAGTGTTCAGCGGCCGCAGTCCTTGTGGTACCCGCGAGTTCCAAGAGGACATATTGTGGGGAAAACTTTGATCATTTTATTTCTGGAACTAATAAATACATATATTTCAGGCAGCCAGTGAGTTGCGGCGGCTACCGCGCTTGCTGCTGCTGCTGCCTTCAGGTCGATCCTCGTCATTGGACTTCGCCAGTGGCAGTTGGACATCCATGTGGTTGGTGCGCGTCTGCTGTCGGAAGTTCTGCTTAATCTCGCGCTCTTCCTCGCGCATCCGGTCTTTCGTGGCCTGTTCGATGGTACGCTGTATTTTCTCAGCAGAGGCCACCAGCTCTTCCGCCTCCAGTTTCACGTCTTTCTTCGGTGATGTGCGGCTGCGACTGCGTTTGCGGCTGCGATGGCGGCTGCTGCGGTGCTCGCGGCGCGTACTGGAGCGCCTTCGTGAGTGAGAACGGGATCGCGATCGCGATCGGGAGTAACTTATCGATCGAGAGCGACGAGTAGAGGCCAGCTGCTTGCGGTTCTTACGCTGTGACGGTGTCATGCTGCGGCTGCGTGAATGAGATCGACTGTGGCTGCGTCTGGGGAGGAATTTATTATTATAATATATTTAGGAATACCTTGCAAAGGCTCTTTTCTTTACCTCGATCGTGATGAGTACGACGATTTCCGATAGTGGGAGCGACTGCGGCTCCGACTGCGCGACTGAGAGCGCCTGGAACGACAGACAATACTAAAAATTGTAAAGCACTTGCCAATCCATTCCCATTCCCTATGCACGCATAACTTACCGTCGACCTCGAGACCGGCTACGACTTCTGGAATATGATGAATTGGAACGCGAGCGATTCCTGGCAATCAAAGGCAACATTAAATATTTGTATTTTTAACTTACAATCAGAAGTGAAGCGTACCTGCCACGCGATGACTTGTGGTAGTAGCCATTCTCCTCCTCGTCCTCGTAGCGATCGTTGTAAGCGTAATACGAATCGAATCTGTTGCGGCTGCCTCGAATTCCGCTGCCGCGACCCCTTCCTCGACCTCGGGGGCGTGGAGCGAATCCGCGGTAGTTGCTGGAGACCGGAAACGGTGCCGGCGGTCGATACAATGCCCCGGGGAAGACCCCGGGCATGCCGTAACCGAACATTGAAAGGGACTGCATCCACTCACTGGCTGCCTCGGCACTGTATGCACCTGCTCCACCGGGCACAGCTCCAGCCGCAATGGCGGCCACCGCTTTGAGGGGACTCAAAGTGTCGCCATTTAGGTCGCCTGCGGGGCCGGTGACGCCGTTGCCGATCTTGTTCCTTTTGCTCGCCGCCGCCGCCACCGCCTCCTCATCACTGCTGGCATCCAAAGGAGCCGAGCTCTTCTTAGACTTGCTCTTCAGCAGACCCATTAGGGGAGTATTGCTCTTGATGTCCTGGACGATTTTGCGCTGATCACAAACGAGCTTCTCTGTGGCAGCCTTGTACTTTTCTACCAGACGCCCACGTTGGATATCCTTGGCTTCATCTTGTTTCGCCCGACGATTCTTGTCTTTTTGCTTAAGCTGAAGGGGAAGATAGCATTATGTTTATTTCAAAGACTACATCAAATCCTTAAGGGGCACTTAATTTAATTAGTTTAAGATTTGTCAATATAGAAAACACTTGCATCTTTAGATTCTAAAGCAGGGGTCGGCACCCATACACTCACAATATTTTAGTGCGTATGCATGCGAAGTTAACAAACCCGAATGATACTAACAGACCCGAACGATTTGCTTCTCTGCTACTGCGAAAGCCGAGCCATTGTGCATACATTTTTAACAACGTACAACATTTTGTTGCGAGAGCAGAATGATACTAACAGACCCGAACGATTTGCTTCTCTGCTGCTGCGAAAAAGCCGAGCAATTTTGTACATTTTTTGACAACGTACAACATTTTTGACAACAAAGCAACGAAAAGACTGACGGTCATAGAAACGGATAGCGAAACGGACAGAGAGACAAACTGACGGACAGACAGACGGACGGATGGTAAGATATTTTGCGCAAAAAACTAAAATTAAATTAGTGTAACATCTGTATTACTGATTCCAAATCTAGTGGTCCTCTGAATTCCTTGTTACGCAAGAGATCTGTTAGGTGTGTATCATTTATTTTATATCTAAGCTTGCTCAGAATTATTTTCAGACTTGAAAATGCCACCTCGCAGTTATATGTACATATGTCGTACCAAACATTGGGTACAGCCTAAAAATCGTCATTATTCATACCCAAAAATTTTGCCCTGCTTCCAAAAAAACGCTAGGATCACTCCGTAATGAGGTTTATAGATCTGCTAGTTTTACGGTAAATGGAAAATCATGCAGCTCGATTGCGTGTGAAATAATTTTCAAAACACGAAACCTTTCTCGGAAATGCTCGACCAACTTCTTGACTAATTCTGCAAATTCTTAGATTTTATGGAAACTTGACATCTAACTTGGAAAATATTAGCGATGATTTTTTTAAGTCGTCAAAATGATTATTTTCAAGGCTAGTAGTTAACAAAACAAGTTTTGCATTAAAATTGGATATTGCTCCAATAAGTTCGAAATTTTTTTGGTTTTTACCTTGTAAGGAAAAATTAACATTTCAGTTATATCATAAAGAAAGGCCAAATCAATAAAAAAGTCACGATTTTCTATGAAAATGAGGAAATTGGCTTACGTTGATTCCAATTGTTTTAAAAAAATTGTGACTTCATTTCGTAAATTGAAAGCCGTTCCAAACATTTTTCCCCACTTAACCACCGAACTTCTATGTACGTTAGAAGATCCCCATATTCAGCATCCAAACTTTTGCGAAATTCTTTAAACTTCCTATGGGTTAAAGCATTATGTCCACCTCTTATTTTGTTTATTACTTGTACCGATATTTTCATAACATTAGCCATTTTGAGTTCTTTGGCAAAAAAGGCTTCTTGGTGGATCAGCCAATGGAAAGCATGAATGGGCAATGAATTCCATTCTTTTTAAGAATCCCCACAAGGCCGATGTTACTGCGCTTAATTTGTTGGAGTCTTCAAAGCACAACACTTTCGACAATAGTTGGTCAAACAATATCTGCCCTGTTACGTGACCATGAAAAGATATTAAATCAAAAAATTCTTCATAACAGACTAGATTTTTATCCACTGTTTTTACGCAAATGATAAGCTGGCAAATACTATTAATATCTGTGCTTTCGTCCAGCGAAACAGAAAAATATTTGCAGGTATTCATTCGTTATTTTGCCTGACAATAAATAAACAAATTTCAGCTTTAAAACTTCAAAACCGAGAGACTAGTTCGCGTAGAAACCGACTTACGGACAGACAGACAGACAGACGGACAGACAGACGGACGGACAGACGGACGGGCATGGCTAGATCGACTCGGCTGGTGATGCTGATCAATAATATATATACTTTATGGGGTCGGAGATGCCTCCTTCACTGCGTAGCAAATATCATGGCAAGATTATAATACAGAGGCATGGGTATAATGAGAAATTAAAAAAAAAAAGTTGGTCGGATGCTTACTAGATTAAATGTACAGTGTTGGACAACGCCTTTAGATGGTCTGTTAACTGTGCTAGATGTTATGAACAGTTGGATTTAGTTATGAAAAAAATTTAAGTTTTGTTCAATAAACAAAAATTTACAACATTAAGTTGAAGTAAGATAAAAATTAAATTATCGCCTTTATATACATACAGCTATTGCCAACTAATTTGAAAGATGACTATGATGGTGGTTGAAGTAATATTAAAATTAAATAATCGCCTTTATATTTGATTTGGGTCATTAACGGGTTATGCGGACTCGCGGCCATAAAACGTGGTATAAAAACAAACTTTTTTTTTCTGCAGAAAAAATATAGCTGGAGTATTCTGTACAAGAGCGCCCCCTTCAAATCGATATTACTCCTGATTTTTAGTCGAGATGTGGTCAGGATTTTAACCTATTCATTAAATTGGGAAATCGGTTTTTTTTCATTTCAAGGGCGACGGGAATCCTTAAGTCTTATGTTCTGTCAATGTGCTATTTTTTGTATTCGAATTTGAATATTTGCAATGGATACATCAAAAAAAAATTGACCTGTTTAAATTATCCAAACATATTTTGTTATATGTGCGGTAAATTCTTACAGAATTCTTACTTTTCGACCCTTTGATAGTGAATCAAAAAAAAACGGTATATGCTTTATTTTCGTGTCTCGCCGAGTTTTGACGAACCATGGACAACGAATAGCTTTTACCTTTTTTCATAATATGTAGGTTCGTATAAAAAAATTACCCGAAGATATACTATAGTATAAAAAAATATACTATTGAGTATACATTTGATATTATCTATACTGAACTCTTTATTCTGCTGAGAATACTTTTAAGACAACGCGTATGTGGAAAAGTTTTTTTTTTTTTTTTTTTTGGGTTTACGGAATGACTTCCCCTAGTTGGGAATTCCAGACTTATAACAAGCATATAGAGTATATAAAAAATTATTATTTGCAAATTTAACAAGGAGGAATCGTAACTGTTTACCTGTATCCGCTCGAATAGCTTTTCTAGGGTGCGAATGCTCTCCAGCTTGCGTTGGGCTATCATCAGCTTGCGCTCCTCGACGCGAATCTTTTGTGAGATCTCCATTTGGCCGCGCTCCTGGATCTTTTTCAGATGCTTTTCTTTTCGCTTTTCCTCGCGTTCACGCTGTTTTTCCGCTTCTGCTAATTTTAATTCTTCTTGCTTTTGCCTGTAATTTTTGGTTGCAATGTTGCGTTTTTTGTTTTTGTTTTGCTTTGGATTTTGTATTTCTTATTATGAATAGTAAATATTTGTTAACTGTTCGTCTAGAAGATACAGAGAACGGTTGGCTAAAAGGCTCGCCTCGCCACAACGGCCGCCATGTGAGAAGCATATGATATATATAAATGCAAGGTGACAGGATATGAAAAACAGTACGCAATAAACGACAATTGATTATAGATAAGGCTTGACTTTGCTTGAATATTAAACAAAAATGTTAAATTTCGCAATTGCTTACTGTTTTCGCATCCCAACTCAAAGATATTTTCAAACCTTTCGCGTTCCAACTGCTCGGCCTGCTGCTTCTTTAACTTTTCCCGCTCTTCGTCCTCTGCCTGAGCCTTGGCGATGCACTTCTTTCGCATGCGTTCCCGTCGCTGGACGTGCGACTCGCTGAGATGCTTCTGCTTGTCAAAGGTTACGCAAATGTTGATGGCCTGCGTTTTGTCCACGAACTTACGCACGAGCTTGGTGCCCCTAAACTCATCCATGGCCCGCACAAAGCTCGAGTATTCATCGAATTGGACATATCTGTAGGAATAACGAAAGCGCAAATGATAAATCGTATTTCTTTTGATATCTGAAATATAGTTTCGCAAAAAACTCACGCTTCAAAGAGAACATCCTGCTCGAAGCTGAACGTTCGCATGCCACTAATGTCGGATTGCATGCTCTTCCGATAGGGATCACAGATGGGTATATCCACGGCCCGGACGCGTCCAAACTTCTCAAAGATGCGCTTAAAGATGCTCTCGCTTGGCTTGACCTGCTCCTCGTGCTCGGAGTGCCGCGGACAAAACCATCGCATGGGCAGGTGGCTCAGGTGAATGGTGTCCGGCCGCTCGCCCGCCTTCATTTCGTCCATATTCCGGGCATCCCGAAAATACGAGTCCCAGTCGTGACGCGTGGGAAATTCATCTTTCGCTTCGGTGCAGCGCACCCGGAACGATTCACTGAAGCCGGTGATGCGCAAGGAAACGCCATCCAGGCGTTGGATGGCCAATCGAAGGCGTTTGCGATCATCCAGCTCCGCCTCAAGGCGTATGGTGTTCACTGTGCTCTTAGAAACCTGTGTTGAGAATGATGAAATCGAAGTTTAAGGGTTAGTTATAAAGCTCAAGGAATAGAGCAGGATACATGATAAATGCTCACCTTGAGCAGCAGAAACTTGTCCGGCTTGAGCTCGACGCCCAGCTTGTCCATTATCTCAAGATTGGACACGGATTTGCCGGACTTGATCGTGGGCAGCGATACGGAGATTTGCATTTTAGCCACCGGCTTGAGGTACAAGCTGTGCGGCAGGTAAAGCGGTGTGCAATCGGCAACATTTTCTATGCTCTGGATGTTGATCATTTGGAAAAGGTGTGGTTGGTTCGTTTGTTCGGTTTTTACAATGTAATGGAGGGCAAAATACAGAAAGTAATATTTTGTTTCTTTTACCAAATATAAAAACTTAAACTTCTAAATCTCACAGAACGCCCAAAAAATGAGAAAGAACAGAAATGCCGCCCGTAACCCTTTCATTGGATGGGTGTTGCGTGTGTTGGTGAGGAAGGGGAAATTCTGTTCGACTGGCGTCCGTCTGGGTATGTTTGGGTCTGGTGGGTCGCCTTAACCTTTGATCCCTGCTAATGCTACTTAAGTGTAATAAATGCTTTGACTTTTAAAATGGACGCTGCGCTGTTTGCTAAAAAAGAAAACTGCTTCGGATTAATATTTTTTTTTTCACTTTTTCGCTGAAGATGCGCGACTTTCGATAGGTTTGCTAACAGAACTACAAGTAGAGATGTACCAGTGCCTGAATTGTGTAAAGTGATTGGGGGTATTCTGACTTTTTCGATAAATTCAGTCATTCAGCGACCCCGACTTCGCTGAAAATGTCAGCTGAATGACTAAAAAGTCAGTGTATATACCATATTGCTATATTTAGTATTAAAAGGGCTGATAAATGTTGAAACTTCGCAAAGTTGATATTCTTTTGGAACAGTTGCTTTCAGCTCATTTTGGTCATCCATATTTTAGTCATTTAGCCGGTAAACTCCCAAAGTATGAATATTTAATTAATTGAATATTTAATTTATTGCGATGCTTTGAATTGCTAAATGATAGAAATAAAAATTTAAAATAATTGAAGACATTTAAGAAGAATATAAAAGGTATATTAATGGCTTGCTACTGGGTTTTTATTTGAAAATATAGCAGCCGCCTCTTTTGAGCCGTTCCGTATACGACTAAATATTTTGGCGATACTTTAAGTCACTTTGTCAATTACTCGTGTAGGGAATAGGTAATTTTCTATTATACGGGCCCCTTCCAAAAAATTAAAAAAAAAAAACCATAGATAGGGGGTGTTTNGCCGCCTCTTTTGAGCCGTTCCGTATACGACTAAATATTTTGGCGATACTTTAAGTCACTTTGTCAATTACTCGTGTAGGGAATATTCAGAGTGATTCTGAATTTCTGAATTTGAGTGAATCCTTTCTATGTTTTTAAACAGATTTTCTTGTGTTTTTTAAGATACTTTACCGAGATTAAATTATCTAAACTGATTACGAATATAAAAACTAATTTATTTAATAAATTTAAAAGTATGCTCTAAAAGTCACAGTTTATCACCGCTCTGGCGGTTCGCCTCTAGCTTAGTTATTGTTAGCGATTTGAAAATCTGTTGTCATTCTCACATCGCGAAGCAAAAGCAAAGACAAAAAGTGAGAACGAAGTGCGTTATTTCATTTTTATACCATTTAATTAAATTAGAAATCTAAGAAAAGCTACAATATGCGCGAGTGAAATTGTGTGACCCCAAAAACCCAAACGGCTCCCGTGCCCGCAACGTGTAAATGGCGAAAACTGACGCGAAATAAAAGCTGCCAACAACAACAAGCAACAGTAGCACCAGAAAACAGAAGGCATAAGCTAACAGCCCCAACAACAACAACACCCACAGCAGCAGCAACAACAACGCAATTGTGATAGACAAAGAAATAGACTAAGAGGGGAAGAAAGCAGCGAAAGAGGACAGAAAATAAAAAAGAAGAAACAAGGCGAAAACAGCAAACAGCTGAATTTACATGGAGAAAATTGATGGACATCTGAGACTAAGGAAGCGCGAGTAAATGGTTTTTACACACTTGCATATTTGATACGCAACGAAAATAGCTTTTAAAGTAATAAGTAAGAAGCAGGCGGAAAAAGAAACAGCAACAGAAGCAGAGCCATACAAAATAAATAAGAAAAGCGTGGAAGGCAATAAGGGAAATAAAACAACACACACAGACACGCTGGCGTTGAAAGAGAGGGCGCAGAAGACGAGCAAAAATAAAGAGGAAGAGCCTGTGCAATTGCTGTTGTTGTTGCTGTTGCCCACAAATAAAAACACACAAGCACACACACACAAATACATCCACAGCTGATGTAAAATAATTTGCAGCGCTTGTGTTCGTGCCCGTTTACAATTGATTAAAACCGAAACACACAGACGCGCAGGCAACAATAACACTCACACAGCACACACTTGCTTACCATTGTGAAAATTGATTAAAGATTATAAGGTGAGTGTGAGTGGGGTACGGTTTTAATTAACCGTTAGTTATAGTTTTATCCACACCTATACTATACCAGCGCACACCTGACGACGCCCTTTTTACTGCATAAATTTTACCCAATTCTCAACCATCCTTCCGCCTTCGCCACCCCGCTATACCGAATGCAGCTACACCTGCTGCCATTTTCTTTTCTCGAACGTCAGCCACCCTCTGCATTGTTGTTGTGGTGTGTGCCAGCTTGAGCCAAATTGCAATTAATTGCCATAATTTACATATTTTACAAGAACATCACTGTATTTGTGCGCCTTTTCCTGTTAACTGCAAATGAGTATTCGAAAGAAGAAAGTAAATAAAACAACAGGCCAAAACAACTTAACAACAGCTGAGTGAGTGAGACGCAGGCAGACTTCGAGAGAGATAGCAAGAGGGAGAAAAGAAGCAGCAGGGAACAGGGAAACGAAGAATGAATTGCAACTCAGTTTGGATTATCGAATATCGATATTGCAACCGAAAACAGCTGATCATGAGTTTTTCTTTTTGTTTTTTTTATTTATTTCTACGTTATTTGTTAGTTGCTGTATTTAATGGTTATAAACAAGTGAATAACTGCATTTAGAGTCGGTTTAATGACTCACTGGCTTAATTACGCTGAGTATTGTGGACACAGTTTGTAAAATAATTCGTTGCAAAAGGAAAATTGTTCCATGACAAGTTCAAAAACAATAATAATAAAAATATTATAAAATAATAAAATATATTTTTATCTGTATAGCCTATCACTTTTGCACTTTATTATAAAATAAAAGGTGGCAATTTTAATGTTTTCGAACTAACAAAAATTCATAGAACATTTTTCGTTTTGCAAGAAATTACCTGACAAACTGTACATATTTACATATGTGTATACATATACATATGTGAGAGACCAAATCACCTGGAAAACTTCTCATTAGTTGCAGTTAGTTTTCCTTCTTACACATATGTATCTCTGTGTGTCCTTCTATCTATCTCTCTCCTTTCTTCTCTTGCCATGTGAAAGTGTGTTGTTATTGTGTTGTGCCCCCCACAACGGCAAAAAGGGAGCTGATAAACTCTGACAGCAACAGAATCAACGCTGGCGACGCTCTGTAATCAGCTGGCAGAGGAGTTCACTTCACTTTGCGTTGGTTCAGGGTTTCTCCATCTCCTCCTTCAAGTCCGTTATTTGAACAGTCATGACATCACCGATCCGTCACTGATCTGCTAGACAGGCTCCCCTTTATGAGTATTTGAAAAATATCTTTAATATTTGTTCTTAAAGAGAAAAATGTTCAGTATACAACCCGAAGATACCTATTCATATTTATCATATTTATGGAGTTCCCCCTTTTGAAACATTTTAATATCACGCATTTTTAAACAGATATACTAGAGATATTCGGGTAATTCAACAACGTACCACTGATAAAATCATATCAGTTGGGGTTCACTTGCTTTATTCAGGTGTGATTATTGCACTTCGGCATGTCACCGATGATTAAGCGGGCAGCAGTAATTACTTTGTGTCAATCCGCTCCAGCGGGCTATTTCATCAATGCATTAAAGAGGAGTAGCTGTCAATATCTCCCTTGCTTCTACAGACTGCCTCTGTTCTTCTGAGCTAACCGTTCTTGGTAATTTCGTAAGTTATATAAAATGGTTGACCGCTACACCTATGTACATATGTATGTATTTACTAACGATGACACATTTTTAGGAATTCCATTCTCTTGGAAATTTACAAGGCTTCGTTTAATAAAATGATGAAATTCGCTTAGGTAATAAAAAAGGATCGCGATGTCAGGTAAATGCAAGTGTATGGGGAGGGCAGACCGATTTCTAGCGGGAAATCGATGTATACTGGAAAAAAAACTTGCAAATTCTAAACTCAGCCCAGTTATAGCCAACTTATGTCCGATTTTATTTAATTTCTCATACTTACTTTTTAAGCATTTCTTAAATGAGAGTTTAGAATTTTATTTATTTACATTTTAAAACTAGCTATTTTCCCCCTAGAACACGTTCAGCACTGGTGCGTCGACGTCGCAGTCGGCGTCGAAGTTGGCATTGGACACATGCGCAGCGTTCTACCTACCTCCCTCATTCCCTCCCTTTTACTCACACACATACACGTAGGTAAGATCGGCGCACACGTGCGGCGCTCTCTTGCCCGCTCACTGTGTCTCTTCGTTTCTCCGCCGTTCGCTTTGCTCATTTATTTTCGAACCGCCCGCTAGTCTAGACTTGTTTAAATCAAGGTGCGTTGATAACACGTTCCACGTTGTTGCCGTTGTTTTTGTTGCCTCTGTTGTTGTTTACTGCCCTGCAAAGTATTGAATTAAGTATAGTTAAGTGCGCGTGTGCTAAGTGCGATCCCAAGCTCTTTCCGTTTTTCCGCTTTCCCTGTAATGTGCGTCTTATCGCGAAAACTGAAAGCGGTCTGCTAGGCGCAAACTGTAAACAAAATTATAAAAATAAAATTGAATAAGCGTCTGGGCATATACTCGCTCGCTCGCTTCGCTATTTTTTTATTGCGACTCGGAAATGGCCCAGTTAGTCATTAACATTTGAACCCGTCCTCGCCCCCGCCCCCGCCTAGTCGGCTAACGCTCTGTCACTCGCGAGAGCAGCGTCGCGTTGTCTAACAGCTGTTTGTTGGATCCAAAGAGAGCGCGTCAAAGAATCCAATCCAAGGGCTTAAAAATAGCTAAATTATTAGCTAATCTAAAACTGAATCAAACATGGGGGGGCTCAAAAGTTGCGCTCGTCGGATTAGAATCAAAATAGCACTTTTAAAAATGGAATCACTGCTGACAGCTAGTTAGCGGCGGTGCTAATTCAGAAGTGCTTAGGTGGGCTGGTGTGTAATGTTTTAATATAGTTTTCATAGGAAGCCGTAGGGACTACTTTAGTTTCAGTTCTTCAGTTCAGTTCTTCTTCTGTCAGTCCGTCGGTCTGTCCTTTCTTATGAAGCAACAGATCTCAGAGAGGTAGGGCTACCATAATTGGTGACAACCTTCTAATCTGTTGCAAGCAGAACACGTTTGTCTTAAAATTTGGCCACGCCCACTATCTTTCCCGAAAACCTTAAAAACGTTAAACTTAGCTATAGTCGGGGGTTTCGGCTTAAAATAAATCGGATGATAAACATGGAAGTGTTTAAATAATTAAGTTTCCAGTTCCGTTGTATGGTGTGTCTGATTTGGCAGCACCAATGGGTGTTGCTCAATGTCCCCAGCAAAATTGGCTTTTGTCAACATTTCTCATAAACTTGAGCATAATTAGACAAAGTGCCATGTTGTGCCTTATAATTTCACCCACAATGGCTACCGGGTATCTCACAGTCGGTCACACTCGATTATAGCTTTCCTACTTCTTTTTAAATGCCTCATGGTATTGCTTTCCCACTCTGCCTTTAAAATCTTAGCTTATTTCCTTTTTCTAGGAGAGAGCCTTTGTTCTAGATATTTTTGTTAACGTTAACTTCGGGAACCGGTGAGAATAATAGTTAATTGAATAAATTTCATACAAAGATTTAAGTGAAAAGTCGGTTTCGCTCTTTGCTAATCAAAAATATATTATTTGTATGGGGTTTTCCTCCTTCTGATACCCTTGTACCCCACGTGTACCGGGAATAAAAAAGGTGGATGTACATGTAAAAAGCGTAGGGCTAAGTGAGCATCACCGGTCCCGTTGACGTAGTATCTTTATACTCACATCTCGGTTTTCCTCCTTTGTCTTGTATCTTGCAGCTTACCAATCACACAAACTCACACACCGAGTACAAATACCAGCACCCCAAGTACGAACACAAGTACAATCCGACGGACAGATGAGTGAGCACCACTAAGTTCTTTTAAAGTACTGCCAAACCATAAGCGAGACGACAGGGGAGAGGAGGAGGAGTGGGAGCGGCAGTGGGAGCGGGAGAGGGAGCGGAAGCATCCCCTCCAGAAAACGGGAGCCAAGTCGAGAAGCTAGCTGCGGTGTGACCAAAAAGGCTCCATGATGCTGTACGTGTTCCATGTTGATGTCGGCCGCATGCTGAGCTTTGACATGAACGTGGCCTTGCAATCGGTGGAGAACCTAAAGGAGACGATCCAGAAGCTGCATGGCATCCCCTCCGCCAATATTGTGCTGCTGGTGAGCGGCGGCGAGATGTTGACGCACTCCACCCAGGTGTCGTGCTACTCGGCGGGCACCGACACCAATCCCATCTACATGTTCCTCACGGGCGACGAACGTCCGGCGCCCACGATATCCAACACGGATGCGGACGCCGAGCTGCGTCGCCAGGTGGAGGAGAGCCACCGGCTGCCGGCGGCTCTGGAAACAGTGCGTCAGCGCTCGCAGCTGGCGCAGCATATGCGGGAGCTGGCTCGAAAGGAAGAGGCGCTGTGCGAGCGACTGGTCCACGAGCAGCACCTTCAGCAGCAGGGCTGGTCAGCGGTGGTGGCCAATATGGAGGATCTGACGAATGAGTTCCGCGAGCGCTTCCACAACTTTTGCTTCTCCTTCGATCGGCATCTTCAGAAGCGTGAGCAGCAGCTGGAGCTGTTGCACAACTTTGCTGATGATCTCAAGCAGCTGGGCAGGATACCTATACTCCCGGCCCTCATGTCGCTGGCCGAGGCCGATTTCCATGGCTTTGATGAGTTGCTGGACAACGATGATGTCTTTGCCGCTCAGCAGCAGCAGCAGCAGCAGCACTTGGTGCCACAACAGGTAGGTGGCGGTCTGTCCGAGTCCTCACAGGCGGATTCGCCCAATAAAAAGCTCAAGATGGGGGATGATGAGGCGGAAACGGAAACGGACGCTGGTGAGCAGCAGCAGCCGGAGCGCGTTTCTCAGACGTCGACCAGCAGCACTTCGTTGGCGCGCCGCCCCAACCTTAATTTGCTGCAGTGGATCAGTTCGAAGAGCAACCGCAGTGCCCTGCAGCTCATGTCCGACGAGTGCATGCAGGGCCTGGACATCTTCAGTGCCGACATCTACGAGAAGCTCAAGGAGGAGGTCAAGCAGATCATCAAGATGGCCAACCAGGGCGACGTCAAGGAGATCAAGGGCCTCGGCGACCGCCTGTGCAAGCTGGAGGAGTTCAAGTTTCGCATCAAGAAGATGGTGAACGATCAGAAGGAGCAGGCCCTGGCTCTGCAGCAGAACGAGGCTCGGGCGCAGAATCTGCGCGACAACTCCGTCCTGCCGGATCTCTGCCTCTCGCATCGCTCCCAGCTGCAGGTGATGCTGGAGAACCACATCAAGATCCGCGAATACTGCCGCTGCATAGCAAACTCAAAGGACGAACTGGGCTGGAATCTGCACACGCGCCTGCGACGGATCGTTTGGATCGAGAACGGGATGAGCGAGTTCGACAACCGGCTGCTGTTCAATCATCGGTGCCTGCGGCGTGCCGAGCGCCACATTAGCATCATCGAGCAGATCCACAGGGCACCGAGCACCTATGTGGCCGCCGTGGCGGAGGTGGTGCGCCGCAAGATTTTCTCCGATGAGTTCCGCCAGTGGGCCACCCGTCTGTCCGTGGACTTTGATCGCATACACAGCGAGGAGCTGCGCCGAAGGACGGAGTTTAATGCGAGCTTCGAGGGCCACTTTCTCAATATCCTTTTCCCCGGCATGGGCGACATGCCGCCAGCCTTTGCAAACGAACATCCGCTCAACTTTGACACTCGTCTGCCGCCGCTTAGTCGTGCGGACATGGAGCTGCTCTCGTCGCAACTACCAGAGTTGGCCTCCCAGCTGCAGTTGCCCGATATGAAGCCTGTCATAGAGTTCTTTGTCCAGCGCGCCGGCAAGGATCAGCAGGAGCCGGAGCCGGAGCAGGAACAGGAGCCACTTATGGCAGCACCCCGTTTGGCCGAGCTGCAGGCGCTGGCAACGGCCTCCGATTGCGAAACGGACACGGAAACTGAGTTTGAAAAGCTAAGCTCCACGTCCAAGTGTGTGGCCACCTCAACCTCCACCAGTTTGGTAGAGCAGGTCGCTCGTTCCACTGCCACCGAGGAGCTGCTCATGCTCAGTGCTGGCACTTTAACGGAAGAAAATGGCGGCAGCCTGCAGGGGATGCGCAGCACCCTGGAGAGTATGTCAAAGTTGGCGCGGGCGTGCCTCTCTGAGGCTCGCTCCAATCTGAGCGCCTTCCGCAGTGATGCCGCTGGCTACCAGGAGGAACTGCAGTCCGAGCTGCATCTCCTGCAGGACAAGTTCAACGTGCTGCGAATGCAGTGTCAGGAGCGCGAGCAGCGTTCGAACGAGCAGTTGGAGGAAATGCAATTGAAGCTGCAGCTGGCGGAGCAGGAGAAGCAGGCGGCGGTGGCCCAGGCCCGGGAGCAGCTCATCCATGAGCACAAAACGGAGTTAGAGTCGCTGCGGTGCCGCTTCAAGCTGATGACCTCCATGGAGCGTTCGCCGTCGGACAGCAGTCTCGAGAAGCTGGAGCGTCCGACGAGCAGTGCTAGTGTAGCCAGCGCCGGCGTGGACATTGACCATCTGTTGACGCAGCAGCGCCAGGAACTGACCGCCCAAAGGGACCGCGCCATTAGCGAGGCTGTTGAGTCGGAGCGATCGCTGTGGCAGTCGCGACTCCTGCCCCTGAACTCTGAATCTGTGATGGCCAATGTGGGCATTCTGAAAGACATGCTGGCGGACAAGGAGCGGCAGCTGGATCAGCTGCGTGAGCAGAACAAGATCCTCACCCAAGAGACGTACCAGCTGAAGACGCGTCTTGAAATGATCACTAACGAGGACGGCAACAGCTGGTTAAAGGAGAAAATCGACTACCTTAACAGGGACAAGTGTCGGCTGGAGGAGGAGCTCAGCCAGGAGAAGAACCGGCGTCAGGAGATGGAGACCAGTGTGGCGGCCATGAGGAGGTATGTTTACTATGGAGGTTTTAAGCCAACATATTGCTAAATTCCGTTTACTCTTAGCTCCATTTACGATCTGAATGTGGTGGGTGGTGCCCTGACCCGTTCCAAGTCCAGTGGCACTTCAAGCCACCGGGCCATCGCCCTGGAGGGCTGTGCCCGCGGCGATCTTGTCTTTGTGGTGTGGAGCATGCGCCATGCCCAATTTATGGTCGTACAGGACTCGCTCACCCTTTACTTTGTCCACGCCGACAGCTTGGCTGGACTACAGCTAACGGCTCCGGCTCCGGCTCCGGCTCCCGTTGGGGAATCCTCCTCTATGGCTGTGGCAGAACTGAATCAAATCCCGCTGCCCTATTATGCCATTGGGCGGGTCATCGACAAGGAGTACTGCCAGGCGCGAAAGGTATAGTTCTCTTGCTTGAATCTCTAACTGAAATCTTAAATGCGGCTTCTTTTGCAGGATGACAATCGCTATCGCGTCAGCAGAGGCTCCAAGTTCTATCGCATTAAGCTGGCGCCGTTGACCTCGCGAAATGCAGCGCGGCGGGAGCGCTTAGAGTGTAAGTCATTGTGAACTCTCCAAATAGCATAAAAACTAATCGCATTTACTTTTGTTTTCTTTAGCCAGCTCGTCCACCGCAGCAGCTGTTGCCTCGCCCAGAGATGTCATCGACGCTGCTCCCAGCAACAGCAGCAGCAGTGTCTATCAGAGCTTCAAGCAGCGTACGGTGAGCATTACCAGCGTGAATGAGGAGGATGATGAGTCGGCCTCGCTGCTTAGCGAACGCTGTCGCTACATTAGCGTCAGCGAGGAGGATGAGTTGCATGCAGCTGGAGGAGCAGCAGTGCCTGCAACTGCAACATCACCAACAATAACTGCGGCAGCAACGGCAGCAACTCAAGCACAGTCTGTGATAACAGAGCAGCCAACGGCATCGAGCAAACTTAAATTGGATCTTCTGTTGGCCTCTGCTGATATAATAACACAATCCCTTACACCACAACCACCACAAAAACAACAACAGGAACCGGAATCAGATCAAATTGAGGTGATGAAGAGTGCAGCGCTTGTGGCTGAAACCATCCGGCAGTCGGAGGTTGCGGAACCGGAGACCATTACCATTTATGTACCGCTCCCCAATCTCCCAGTAACAGGAACAGTAACCACAACGACAACCCCCACTACAAGTGCTACCAGCGTCCTGGCCAGCCTTAGTGTTGAGCCCATGCTGCCAATGTCCATTATTGGCACGGCGACGGCCATAAGCGAGGACTCGGACGAGTATCGATCGCTAGAGGGCAAGGATGACGATGCCGATGCCGATCCGGATCCGGACGATTTTCCCATTTCCGAATAGTGGGGCTTAGGCTTACATTTACAAACTACAAGCGTACATACATACATATATGCATAAGTGGCGTGTGTATCTCTAGGCTAAATCTCTTTAACTCTATGTAGGAACCAACAAAAATAGATAAAACCCCCATCAAGTAAGCCACAGGTCAGGCCACAGCGACATCAACACACACAACTATAAACACCAACAGCAACAACAGCAATGTGTAAAAGATATATACTTAACTAAATCTAAAAGTTTACCAAGTGCAGAATATATATTCGAGTATATATTCGAATTCGAAACAGAAACAGAAACTGAAAATAATTGTTCTAATAAATGTAGAGTCTATGTCTACATTAAAATATAATCTAATCAAACTTGAATCACACACACAAACGCAAACACAAGACCGCAAAACACCAAGTAAAATAATTTCGAAAATTTTTATTTAAAATAAAAATAAAAATAGTAACGTACTCTAACAAATTTACCTTTTATAATCAAAAATAAATCACTTACATTGGTAGTTTTCGGTTAAAAATCTTCATTTAGCTTTCGCTTCATTTAGTGCCAAGAAAAAAATATTTAGTTTTCCAAGTCACATTATTAATTTCGTAGCAAGTAAAGGAAACTTCAAAAATAAGAAAACAAAATTATATATTTTTTATAGGAATTTTTAAAAAGGCGTAGAACACACACATACCCACCACCACCCAATATTAACACACACAAACACAATATTTTTGGGGCTCAGCCTGCAAAAAACAAAGTTTTATGCTCAGCTTACACCTATCTAACCCCCCTGCCCCCACCACCAACACATAAATCCCAAAAAATCAAAAAGCTCTACTCTCTCTACTGTCCCCGTATACCTAAGGAACTTTGATTTTCTTACCTTCTTACCGTGTAAATAAATAAGAAAGAATAGTTATATTTATGCCTTTGATTCATAACAAGGAAACACTCTTGAAAATTACAAAAAACAAAATAGATATATATACACATTTAATAATTTATGCGCCAATGAAATCCGATAATTTTCAACGCAGTGTAAATAAAATCAAACAAAAAAGTAAAAAAAAAACATTAAAAATACATTAAACAAGTTAAAAGGAGCGTATGTAAGACGATGTTGTGTAACAAAAGCGAATCGCAAAATTGTCAAGCTTACAAAACAAAACAAAAAAAAAAACAGTGTAAAATCAAAAATCAAATAAAAAAATTGTAAAGATTTCAAAACTATACTTTACTATACTGTTTTAATTCACAGACATACATTTTAATGGCCTTTTCAAGGTGTAATTACAACTGCAACCTATAGTCGAGAGTGCTCGACTGTCAGACTGAAATTTTTATAGCATTTTTATATTTTTATATAAATGTGTAAGCCTAGGTCATACGGTTGGACCTATCGACATACTTTTTTTTAATAAATGCTATGTTTTTCAATAAGAAAGGATTTCTTAATCGGCCTACTAAAAATCCGGAAAATTCGCATCTTCCCAATTTTTCAAAGTACTTTTAATGCAGCATTGGCCATCCGATACCAAGCAAACTCATATCTTAGCGGGTAGAACATCTGCTGGAGCCCGCGGTCGTCTTTTTTGTTGCATTCTTTTCATTATTATACCCGGTACCCATAGGGTGCAAGGGTATTGTAATAATAAGTTCGTGCGAACCGAGAATGTATGTAACAGGCAAAGAGAGGCATCTCCGACTCCATAAAATATTTATGTACATATGTATATTCTTAATCAGCATCACCAGCCGAGTCGGTGTAGCCATGTCCATCTGTCCGTGTTGGTAAACAGATCTCAGAGACTACGAGTATAAGAGCTAGAACCACAAAGTTTGGTGACAGCATTCTAATTCGTTGCACGTAGATCAAGTTTGTTTTTATACCCGGTACCCATAGGGTACGGATAATAAACATGGAAGTTATTAAACGATAAAGTTTCTGTGTGTGCTATGTATGGAAACATACATTCAGTGACGAACTTAATTATTGGCACAGTTGGCATGTCTGACTTTCGCACAGCTTTTTTCCACTAAAAATTGTGATTTTTACATCAATTTTGGGACAATGTCAGCTTCTCCAAATCCTTTGGCTTACCTAAATATTGTTTTGCTTAGACTAAACGCGTCTTTTGGTTGACTTTCGAAATAGGTGTTTTTTTCTAGAAATTCAGTATTTGTAGTTAGCTTAATACAGTGCCCTCCGAGCCGTTATACGACGAATATCCTGGCAAAATTGTATTTTAAACTCAACTACGATCTATGTTGAATATATATTCGGGTTCACTTTCACCTTTCTGATGATCTTGGTGTATTCCAGGTGGGTCAAAGCATTGGATCAACCTGGAATAATAAGCACTCCCCTAGAATAAGGCTCCTTTAAAACGCTGTACAATGCTCCAAATGGTAAAGGGGCTTCTATCTATCATTTCTTCAATCTCAGCATATGATTTGCTCTGATAATGCGGATACAAA
>VNJZ01001328.1:0-10918 GCA_008042795.1 Drosophila asahinai | reverse complement strand
AAGAATAGAGCAAAAAATGACAAAAAATAACATTATTCATTTTTTGGCGTCCTTATAAAATATATCATTCATATTTAAGTATGACATTACATTGTTTAGGTCGGAAGCTAATTCGAGAGGCGATATATTTTAAGAAGTATCGAAGTAGAGTATGATAATGTATGTACAATTTTAAATAGCCTTTTAGTGTAAAGCACATATGTTTAGGTACTGTGCATCTCACAGTCGAGCACTCTCGACTGTAGCTTGTTTCCTTGTCTTAATTGTGTTAATCTTTTGTTTATGTCAACAGTTGAACATATTCAAATAAATTCTAAAACTTATTTCATTTTGTAGCAATTGAATAAGATATATGAATCTATCGACCCTTTCGTCAAGTTTAAAGATGTAATTTATTTGTGATATATCACCACTGCGCTATCAAAATGACAGATTAAGAGATTAAATATACTTTTATAGAAAACGGTTCTTCCTCCTTTTTAATAAAGCTAAATGATTACGCAATTGTTAATATCAAGTTACATTTTATTAGCTGCCCCCATCCAATCAAGACAACGTACTGGTTTGTGATTAATTCAAATCTTTCCCTTTAAGTCCACGAAATTTATATACCGGGTATATTGTAACCGGAAAACCCCCTTATAGTGCTTTATGTGCTACTCCTATCGTTACATTGCCGACCATAATCCAAGCAACGCAACAAATTAAATTCTTTAAGAAATGCGGAACCATGCTCTTTTTTTCTTAAAATACCATCCTTATATTTTAAAAAACTTATTTGAAAAAACAGAATCTAAAAATATTGCTTCGTTTGTAAGTTATTAATAAATGCCACAAAAAGTGGTCGTTCAGACCACAATGCATCCGTTGCATGCTTAGCAGTTTTACTCGTTCCGCGGCCTTAATTAAAAATTCTTCGGGTGTCAAATGGCCCGCTGAAGTAGATGTAGATGTTGTTTCTGTGGCTCTAGGGACAATTGCACTTGGTCAAAAGGGAAAGACCAAGTGCAATTGTCTCGACTTCTCGATTCTTGGGATGCAGTGTGTTTCTCACTTCAAGGTCTTTCGGCTTGTCATTGCGTTCGCCGTCGTCTCTTTTTGATCATTTCAAGAAGCGAACGCTTAAATTATTTCCTCCGAACCGATCAAATGATGTAGATTGAACAACTGTCGCCGGAGCAATTAACCGGATTTCTGTGTTCCCCGAAGAGGTGACCCGTAGAAACCCAGATTGCGTTTAATGAAGAAAAATGAATTGCACCGATGTTTGGCCGACCCCACTGCCGAAGAAAAGCTTTATCTAATAAATTTCCACCCAGCACGTAACACGAAATATGCGTGTAAATTTCAGTTATTGATTTATGGCGAGGCACGTCCATATGTAGACGTGTGGATGTGTGAGAGAAAGCATTTGTATAAATACGCAAAGTAATGGCATCTCCAATGTGCGAACTTCCCCTGACCATAAATCAAGATGAGCCCGGCCAAACAAAGCGATTTTTCCTCTCCTCCTCGCGAAAATATATGTACGTTTGAGTAGCGGCCCCAGTCCAGCACAGCACGGAAAAGTTATATTTGATTTCGTATTATAAGCAAAACTGCTGAGCTCACATAAATTCCGCTTTTAAACGAAAATTAGTGAGGGGCGGGGTCGGGTGCGGGAGGAGCCGAATAGAATCAGTCCGAGAGATTAAAGTTGGCAACGTGCTTTAGTACGTGGCTGGGAAATCATTTTCCGGTGCACACTTTCTGCCATCTCAGCTAGACTTTCCAGCAGGAACGTGGCAAGTTTTTTGAACTAAAAATTACTTGGGCAAAGATTGCTTTGTTCAATCGCCGCATCAGCTTGGAAATTATGAGGGAAGACTTGCAGGCGGAGCAATTAGAAAACTTTTCCCGGGACAACTGTCTCAGATGGCTAGTGGAAACTTCTTTAATGCACTCAGAAAATACACATTCTTAGACAAATTATTATTTAGTAAAAAAGCTTCGTATCTATCTTGAAATACTGTCATATTTTAATATAAAGTATATAGAATAATAATGAATTCCTAACCGGCGCATTCACAGATTATCCGGAATATTTAAAAATTAGAATCATAGAACATAGAAATCTAGTATAGTTAAGGGCTCAGGGTTGTGCATTTAAGATAGGTATTTTTTTTATACAAATATCTTAAAAAAAAAATCATTTATTGATTATTTATGAAAAGAGGGAGCTTAAAAGATATACCCTACAGCTTAGTGCATATTTTAATATAACTTTCATTTAAACTTTTATTTTCCCAAGTGTCTGAGTGGAAAAATCAATAGAGCACTCAAAGACAAAGAAGTTGCTTTATGGCCGGCGGATTTAAATTGAATTTTCCGCGAAGACAACCCTTCTTCGGATCCGCGGCCTGCGGATCTATATAACGGCTCCTCTGTTGACTTTGGTGTTTTAATGAGATTCCCTGTCAAGGGTGAGCGCATGACCAATGTCCTTCCCGAAATCGTCTAATTGCACACTCGGCTCTTGAAAAGTCCCGGACCTTGACTACCTGCCCCTTCCCGGTTCTACAGAGTATTCTCATTCCGAACATAAGGCAACCCAGCGAGTGGCTCGTAAAAAATTATCTCTGCATTGTTCCGTGGCACGGTCCGGGTGCCCATAAAATCCCAGACCCGAAACACCGAACGCCGCACCCATGCCAAGCGATCCGGCGACGTCGGCATAAATCACTAGGAACTTGTTAATTGTGCGCCTATTTATTAGATGCATTTGGTTTTTCGGGAAAATTGAGGTGGTAAGTGATAGGCAGACACATGCCGCTAAAAGGGGGAAAACAGACATCGAACAGGTGACTCTGTGTGCCAGACTTCGATAAGATATGTTATAGCAAAGCTTTTGGGGTTGGAGTTCTAAGCACAAGCCAAGAAATCAAAGCTGCCGTTCCAATGAACCTACTTCAATCAGTCTCCAATAAAGACAAAAGGCTGGCACGCTTCTCTCAATCCTTGCAAGATGTCAACATAATTAAGAACAGTCTTGCTAAAAGGAATGTAATCAGTTCTAAAATAAATATGCTGCTCAATCATATTAAATTGAATCACTTCTGTCATGACTAGCCTGAATCCCGTATTTCATATTATTGAATTCCTAATTGTGCAGCAAAAAATGACTACTACACAAACATTGAATTTATGAAGCAGGACTATTATTAAATATGATCTAAACTGCTAATTGTACTTGATTACATGTCCACATATCACCATCTCTACTTAGTATGATTTCGAAAAAGGTTTATAAAGGTAGCACTAGCTTACATATATTTACATTTATATTCTTCGTTTTATATTATATTTTATATATACAGTTTTATATTCGGATCAAAAATAAAATATAATGTAAACAAACCTGAAAATGGTTTCTTTTGTAGTATCAACTAAGAAAGTATTCATATATTGTCTGTTTAAAATTGGATATATGAGTAACTTATGTCGAAAGAATACTTCAAGACTCGGCCGCTCGTTTTGTTTGCTTAAGCCAACGCCACTTTTAAGCCACTTTTAAACTCAGCTGCTTGTTGTTCTGCATCCAAACTTGTTTTGCAAAGCGCTATTTCGGCGAGTCATCAGAATATTTTGACGCTTCTCGGGTAGTTGCAATTTGGTGGCAGATAGAATAACATCATGTCTCACAAAACAATCGCAGTGGTGAGTTCTACGACCATAGTTAATGATTTCTCTATGAAATATGAGTTCCCAGTAGATTCTAGTTCTGTGGATTAATTCTTTGGAATTGACAGCTGTAATGGGTGGAGGATACCAGCTGAGTTTCACGCATCCTGATGGATCGGCCACTCGAAGGGAATCGGCGATAGTGGATCCTGAGGGAAATATACAGATCGATGGCGAAATCCGGCAGATATTCTCAGGACCACATGAAGGAACGTTAGTTATCCTTTATAAAACAGGACCCAAGGGTTATAGGATACGATATACCTATGCAGCGGGCACTGAGAAAATCTTAATGACGACTGTAGCTAAGAACGAAACTTTTTCGATAAAAAGAATTGGGCCAAATGCTCTGAAGTCATCTGTTGGTTGAACTGGATTCTGGATAACTGGATAAGATAATAAATTAATTAAGTAATTAGAGAAACCTGTAAATAAGCATTATAAATATGGGGAACCACATATGGATTGGGTTCTGATTTTTTAAGTGAGTCAAAACCAGTTTTACACAAAAATCTTTAAGATGTGTCATCGACTATTATATTTGTGGCGGGAAATCAGCTTGTATTAATAAATATGAATTTGCCTCTCGAATTATTCTTATTTTGAGTTGTACAATATTGTTATAGCCAGCAAATTACTATTTTTTAGTCAAGCTTTCATTAGTTTTAAGAAAGGAAGCTAACTTCGCCAAGCCAATGTTCATATACCCTTGCAGATAATAATACAAATTACATTAAAGAATCATATATTAGGTTTAAATCCTATATATTTGAAAACAATGCAAATCGGGTAATTTGGCCCAATCCTTTCTATTACACCTTTAAGATTTAGGAATTCGATTTTATTGAAATTTAAAATGTATGAATATAAATAAATTAATGGACATGTAACCCAATATCTTTAAAAACAACAGAAATCGACTAATTTGGCATCAAAAATCTATATATATTCGTTAGATCGGATATGCTTCCTTCACGGCGTTTCCAACTTCTAACTAAAATTACTCTGAATACTCTGAAAGGATATAAAAATTAAGGATGAAGTCACTGATTAATTGACAAAAAAACCATATCTTAAGATTTACAGCTTACCAGGTAATTCATTTTTTGTTTATAAATTTCTAGCCGCTATATTTAAGTATACTTAATTTCACGTAATATTAATGATAAATTATAGAGAAAAAGTTGATATACTGTTAAGCCCACGACAACTCTATTCTAGCCAGGAACCCAAAAACAAATTCTTCTCCCCCAGATTAATCTATCAGCCAGCAATCCGAACCATTTGAATCAACATGAGCGGTAACAAATATTTAAGGGCAATGAAGCGAATGTTTCCATTCCGAAGCGTTTATTTATTTGTGAAACAACTTTTGCAGGCAAATACAGACCCACACAATATTTCAATAGTTCAGTCTCGTATACCGTATTTTGTGTGTGTTTTCTGCGGTGCTCGCTAACATTTCATGTTTTTATTTGGTTTCATTAATGACAATGCTTTGTTGCCAATATTGACATGTCCTCTATCTGTCACTGACTCGGAGGGAAAAGGGGATATGAGAAGGAGGTCTAAAAAGGGCAACTATGTCAGTGGCGTCCATCATATCTTTAGTATTTCAATATTTCAATTCAGTAAAATACGTATCAGACTTGAGATTCTAAAAATTAAAAATAGCATTGTAAAAAAAATTCGGATATGTTTATTATGAAATCGCATAAATTATGTTCAAAATGTAAATACCATTTGATATTCGTATAAGGAATGGATTATATTTTTAAATTAATATTATTTAAAAATATCTTAAATATGATTTTTAAAATAAAATAATTTTAAAATAAAATTCTTGCAAGCGCTTTAAAAATCTTTGGAAAACTAAACCCTCAACTATTTATGTATATAAATGGCAGCTTTAAAATAATCTACCAAGTTCATTTTAAGTTTCACCTAAAGCCCCCAGGGTATCGTGAGCTTCGACCAACTAAGTTGGCCTTTCTCCCGGTTCTTGTCTATGTTTGCTTAGTTGGCTGACGATGATGATGGCCAACTGTCGACAAGGGCCGCTGTTGTTGTCTATTTATAAGAATTATATTTGCACTCTGCGGGCCCTGCTGTGCTCATTTGTGTTTTCAGCACTCGGAGGGGGAGCCAGACATCCGCACACATGCGATGCGAGCCTCAATTACTGCTATATACTTCCATGAATTATCAATAATTGCCTAATGCGGTTATCAGCGACAAAGGCGCGTAACTATCTACATCTGGCAAGGAGCAGGACACCGCCCAGGTGCACTGGGTGGGCAAACATCCATTTGAAATTCATAAGCTCATTATATTTTCAGCAGCCAGCTCGGCAAGGCAATCAGCAGTCAGCAGTTTCCCAGACTGGGAAAATACAATTAAAATGCCATAAAGCAAATTAGCCAAGACAAACTTTTCATATTTAGCCGCGAGCTGTGCAAATTAGATGCGACAAGACAGGCTTAGGGGCTGAAATAGGGCTGTGCGGGAATATCTCGTATTTCAGTATTCCTGTACTTAGTATTCCGGGGCCAGGGCGACACTAAAACACATCCTGTGCCTGCCGTAATTGCCAGGCGGAGCGGCACTCGTGGCTGCAACTTCAGCAAATTGTTGGCAATTATGTGGCACAAAGTAAAGTAAAACACAGTGCGACAGCCAAAGGAATGCGATGGGGAATACTGCGGCCAAATGTGGGCCTTCGAATGGGGAGTGGAAGTCTCTTTGATGGCTGATTCTGTGGGTCGATTTTGCTAAGTTGGCATTTATCTGATCAGTTCTATTAAGTTTTGGTCTTTAGGTGATTTAATTTTTAAAAAAACTAGAAGACTATCCTTAAACATATTCTTTCCAAAGAGATTTTAAGGCTGGAATTTACTGCGTATAAAAGAATGATAAATTATATATGCTTTCTTTACACTTGTGATAATGAATTTTTTCATTAAATTCTCTATGCTGCAATCACTAAATATTTTACTCGATTTCTTTTAAATTTACTACCCTCCTTCATATGCACACTACCCTTAATTTCCCTTCGAATCAATTAAGATTACAATCTAAGGGTATTTTAGAAAAATGAATTCCATTCCAAAATCGGAACTCTCGGCTAGCTACCCACCTCACCACCCCTCTTGGTTCGACAACATGCTGGCAAGTGTATTAAATTATAATTATTTGTGCATGACAAAGGGTCATGAAACATGCCTAATGACACATTTGCCACAGACTCGAACAAAACGCGGGGCCGCCACCACAACAACAGCTCGTGAGCGAAGTCTGGGATGAAGGGACCCTGGAGATGGGATTGGAGGGCCAAGGGGCAGACCTTACGTGTCTCCCTCTTGTGAGGATAGCGACATCGTCCGTGTGTGTGTACACGGCTACAATTAACCACGCTCGTTATGTTCGAGGCGTGCGGCAGCCGAAAAGAAATTAAACAAAATTGCTGCAAAACTGAAAATTTCCACTTGTAATGCAACACCAGAAACAAGTCAACCACGGCGCGGGAGAGAATATTTGTGATACAACACTGATGAGACACATCTAGGAGGCTACTATGGTACCCGATATTTCCTAAATGTAAATTTTTTTTTTTAAATATATGATGTAAAAATAAGAAACATGTTTAAAATGTTCAACTATTTTGAAAAACGTTGAAGTATTTTCAAGTAACCGGTACTTTTATGTGTAATTAAATATGCCTTATATAAAATTATAATATGTATTGAAAAACCACCAAAGGTATTTGTTTAGTACCGAAAACAAAGCACAAAACACCATGAGCTCCAGCCGGCCAATGTATTTCTATCAAGGTAAGTGATTGAATGCGTTTTAATATACAATATAGGAATATTATATTTTAGTTAAAATATTAATATTGAATCCGAAATAAATTGGGACTTTGGACGAACACGATTAATAACCTAATAACTATTATAACTACAAACATTTTTGTTCTTAAAAACTCCCAAAATTGATTTTTCAGGGAATTGAATTGGATAAGTAAAATTTAATTGTTAATATATCTACGAAAGGAAATCGCAGAAAGGGTATAAAAACAAGGTTAAAGTTGCAGGACATTGAACCAAGTATTCCAACTCATCCCATGGCAAAAACCATGGCCAAGCCAGTCAGCTGGTTTTTGGACTAATGTCTATTCGGCATTTGTTTAGTGAAGCTTTCCACCCCCCTTCGGATTTTCCCGCCTCTCGAAACTTTCGCTGCGGAACAGTGGAATGACCAAAGTTAAGGAGCCAAGCAGCGCGATAAGCGCATTTGGGAATGTTCCATGTTTTTGCTAAGGGCCTGCAGATAAGATCCGTAATGGTGCCGGCCACATTTAGCCGGCATCGCCGAACAGCTTTGGCTTAGTTTAGTGACCATTTAAGAAGTGTTTAAGGAATGTTTCTGGCAAATATGCATTCATGTGGACCTTAAAGAGCCGCAATCTTAGGGTCTATCTTTAGGAAGTCTTCTGCAGTAGGATTATTTGTTAAGCAAACTCATCAATAAATACTTTCTGTTTTAATAAAATACAAAAAAAATAAAAATTTAATTAGCGTTAGTTTATTGTATTTTATTGTTTTTACTGTTCATATATCAATGATTTGTTTTCCAATAATAATCCCATTCAGTTTTCAGCCTGAATATCTGGGCACTGCTGTCCCATCGACTTACTTTCCATTTGAAACCCCGTTTCTTGGCTGCAATCGAATACCCGGGCCATATATCATATCTCGCTGGGATTAATATACTTTTTCGGCTTGGATATTCCGTTGCGTTTCATGCTCTCTTCCGTGGATCTTGGACCACGATGATTGTCTAAGGAAATTTGAGTCGTGGTCGTGTCGCATTTGCTTTTTTTGCTGTTGATTTTTTTCCTCTTTGAGCTCAGCTTGACTTCATCCTCCTGTCTTGGCCCTACTTACGTGTTGCAGGCAAACAAGACTCGGTAGAAGACGAAAAAGGCCAAAAACAACAAGAACGCGGCACATAAACTAGACAAACATCGATAAGAGGAAACGAAGGTCCATTCAAGTGGCAGCGAGCAGGGCCGGAGGGACGTGCCTCGGAAAACAGAATTTACTAAGCAAATACGTGCATATGGAAATGTATTGGACGAACATGAACTCAGACCTGAACTCGGCTAGGTAGAGTTCTTTTTCTCACTGACCTTCCCACATCTGTTTTGATTCCTAAGCGAATTTCGTAATTAAACGGAAACGCTTCGAAATTAGGCAAAGAGAGGAAATGACATAGTGCCAGGGCTTGTGGAGAATCCGGGGTTGTGATGATCGCGGGGGGCCGATGACGATTCCCCAGAGGTTGTTAATTATTCTACCAACAACGCATATGGCTGTCTTTCTTATACATTAACCACTTTCTATGCATCAAGTTGCAGGGAACACTCTTAATATGAGTCGAGCTTGTATTACAGTTTTCTCACCATTACCAGATTGATATTGCGCTAGAATATGGCACTAGAGATTCGCGGAAACTTTTGAAATCATTTTTAAGAATTTGATTATATGTCGATTTTATTAAAGTTGTCAAATAAACAATCGAAATTTCAACAATTTAATCACTCTGTATCTTACGAATTAATATTGTATTGTATTTATAGTTTTATTTTGCTTTCCAATCATTTTTTTGTTATGTTTTAACTGTTTGTAGTGTCGAGAAGAGAAAACGTTTTATATTACAATTTATTTAAATGAAGTTTCTTATTTCTGGCAACACCCAAGTATTATATGATTTTCCTTAGTAATTAATAAAATTACCTGTGAATAAAACTATTATTTAAGACAGTTGCTTATTAAGTTATTAATTAATCTTATTAATTTTTCACAATAAATAACAATAAATCAATCATCTTAATAACTTTATTTATAGTATAATGATTTAAAACTAGACATTTTTTTAAATATGAGTAAGGTAGCTTAAGCAATTTCAATTGCCCAGGCCATAAACATTTAATGATTTTAAAAACCGACAAAAATGGTAAAAATCCGAAGCAGATTAACAGGAAAAGGGATATTACCTCATTAAGATCTGCACAATTTTAATGACTTTTTTAATTTTGTTCTATAACAACAAAAACAAGGATACACCCCGGACCTAATTATCCTCCCCTATCGAGGGCCCACTGTCCGGATGAGACTCTGTGAGTGTGTGCTGGGATGATGGGCCATCCATATGCGTCAGGTTGTCGCTCTGCCGGCAATTGCTGCCAGCTGTGTTCATAATTTGATATGCGCCAAATTTGATTCGAGTTTAGCTCTCGGCCCGCTCGGACGTCGCTTTAATTAGCTACAGTTGGTGACTTTTTAATGGACAGACAGCCGGTCAAGAGGAGGAGAAAACGGTTCTCTGTTTCATGCCCCGATCTCCGATTCAGGTCCGGACTCCGGCCCTCGGCCGCTTATCAATTGCGCTTACATCGCGCACATCAATTACACGTCTGGCACGTTGCCCCGGCAGGCCTATCAATAAAATGTGCCGCGTTTCAGGTTACGTTTTTATTTTCCCTTTTTTCGAGGCGATTTAATTGAAATACAAACCAACGGGCAGGCTGAAATCGAAGGGACAGGCCCCTTCCCGACGCATTCGTTTTAAGTCTCAGTCGTAAAACTAGACGGCGACCACATGGAAATTAATACGGTGATTTCGATGCTCTTTCGCAGGGAACCTGAGTCTCCTCATTTTGAATTCCCGATCCGATGCTAAAATGTGGAATTGGACCGACACTTAAAGGGGGATCTGCGGGAATGAATAGTTCCAACTGAAATACGATAGCCTTAAACTGAATGTTTAGGCCATAGAAAATACAGCTTAATTTTTAGGCAATTTTTGTTCAAAATTCAAAATTTTTAGGTAATGTGTGACCTTTATATCCATTACGGCATAAAATTAAGGTAATGCGGACCAAAAATATTGACTTTAAATATAGGTATTATGAAATAATATTGGTTTTCCACTATTACAACCACTTAAAATAATTAGGTAGTACGCCAAAATTATTACAGTATATATTTATACTGTTGCAGTTGAAAATTGCTTCGTCCGTCGCACGCAGACTTTAATATACTTTAGGATATTTGACAAAATGAATTTTAACTTCACTCACAATGCTTTCGTTACCAAGTATCTCACAGTTGGTCACTCTCGACTGTAGCTTTCC
>VNJZ01001327.1:0-14240 GCA_008042795.1 Drosophila asahinai | reverse complement strand
CAAAAATGCATTGGTAGAAACCCATTAAAAAGGGGGGCATTGGTACAACTGGAAGACTGGGTCAAGAAAATGACATAACTTTTGACGAACGACATGAACAAAAGGGGATCGTATTGCACGGCCCGCGACGATCCAAAGGCGCACGAAGTTTGCGATTGGGGAGGGAAAACGGCCAAAACATAGCCCGATCGTTTTCACGATCAAGCATAAATATGCTTGCGGGGCAATGTGGACAGGAAGACAGACTGACGAACGATTTCTTCTATTTTTCAGGCACGTAAATAATTGTTCTGATTACGTTTGGAGAGGATAGTGGCGTCCAAAGAACCCATTCCAAATCCGGCGAGCTCAGCTGCACAAATCGTGTCTGCTATCCGGGCGACCACTTCCTCAGCCCTATGTCCTCCAAGGACTGAGGCACCACGACAACACCGACGTAACAACCCTTGTACCCTATGGGTACCGGGTATGAACACTGTACACTTGCTTGCAAAAGCTTACATTTTCCCATTCTTAATTCTAGCTTATTCTTCGCTAACCTTTCAAAGAGTGGCCGCTGCGATTCTCAAGACTAGATTCAGCGACGCTCTTGTTTAAATAGGCGCTTATGTTGGGAATTGATCGTAAAGGTTCACTGATGATGATCGAAGTGGTATCGATCGAAACATGTCTGTACAATAAGATCTGTGTGTGATCTAGGCATATAATCGAGTCTTGATTTACGTATGAGAAATTAAGCCGATTATGACCTAGAGTTAGCTTCGCCTTTAATAACATATAACATATATAGGTCGCCAAATGTAAAAAATATTGAAAAATAAGGGACAACACGCCCAAAAATCGTTCGCTTAAATAAAATGCATTTACGCAGCTTTCAGTAGCGAGAAAAAGCCCAATCAACGAACACCTGATCATCTAACATCCCTAATTTTACTCTATTTTCTTCTTTCACCCCCCTTCGCTCGTCTCAATTTTCTGGCTCAAATTAACATAAACGCGCGATCACCTGTCAACTTTCCATAATTAAAATCACCCTCTATGACCCCACCCGTCAACTTGCTCGGTTGATTACTATTTTTAATTGCCTCCCCTACCTCCTCCTTCCACCCTAAGTGGGCCAGAACTCTCATTTTATCCATGATCTCTCTCCATGAGTTATCCACGGAACTCGTACTTATGTGTATCTAGGGCGGCGGCTGCTTGCCCAGTCGTCTTAAGCCATTACCATTCCCGAATGCTGCCGCAGCAGCATTTTGGGTCGGCAACCAACTAAGAAGAGGATCCTAGTAGGCGATGACTGGTCATGGACGAGCAGGGGATGAAGATAGCATGTCAATAATTTTTAAAATTGTGATTTTGGGTATTTTCAATTGCTCCAGCAGTGCCAGTAGCAGCAGTTGCAGTGCCAGTAGCAGCTCGTCCTCGTCGGCGGCATCGGGAGCTGGCCCGATCTTTTAATTTAGATTTAAACTGAGGCGCGCTTCTATTGATGTTAAGGGCATGAGATTCCATAGACTGATTGCGTTGGTAAAAATTACCTCTTTGAGCACAATGATTTATATCTAGGGCTGATAAAATTTTGAGTTCTGTGCGATTGCTCAGGAAGAAGCCTGCGATATAAATACCACGGTTCATGAGTGCACATAATCTATTAAAAATATATAAGGGTTTTAAAGTCAATTCACATTTTAAGGCTAAAGTTAAGAATATTAGGTGTTTTTTTTTTTTTTTTGTATAAAACTATACACTTGCTTTTGTTTGGGTTTAAGCATAGTCCATTTTCATTGGCCCATGTTTTGATTTTGTTGAGCAAGGTATTGCACTCAGTAATACAATCAACAATTTAACACAATAGTTTACTAACATAGAATTGCACATCATCAGCGTATAAGTGGACATCACATTCGGACAGAACATTAAGCATGTCATTACATACATACATAGAAAACAGTAATGGCCCTAACACAGATCCTTGGGGAACACCTCTGGTAGGCTTAGCAAAGCTAGAAATACAGCTACCTGACACAACAGCTTGGAGTCTATCAGTGAGATAGGACCTCAAGAGCCTAAGACAGTGCTTGAAAAGTTAAAAATTTTGTCCAGCTTAGTGCATAGGAGGATATGGTTAACAGCATCAAAAGCCTTTCTATGATCGAGTCAGAAACGTAACCCAGTTGTTATCGACTCGAGAGCGTATGTCTTCAACTATGTGAGTGATAGCACTAATGCAGCTTCTCTTTTTTCTGAAAACTGATTGTTTTTGACTTAATAATAAATTGTCATCTAAAAATAGCTAAATCTGAGCTAAAATAAAAATAAAAAAGGGAGTAAGGATTGGTGGAAACTCGGTTTTACCTTTCGGAATAGGAATAATTTTAGCATACTTCCATACAGAAGGGAAGGTAAAAGTTGTAATAGCCGTGTTCATCATATGTGTTATATGCGGGAGTATTAACAGCACGAGTAATTTAATAAATTTGGGGCTAATGTCATCGAGGCCTACAGCATTGGACTTAATTTTTAGTAAACATTCTAAGACATCACATTGACTAACGCATGTAAAACTAAAACTATTATCACAGTCAGGTAAGGCGTTCAGGTACTTGTTGCATGTAGCTTCAGGTACTTCGAGTTTCTCAAACTTGCTGTTTAGGCTATTAACGCCCACGTGCTGCTGGGCCGACTGTTTGTTTTGCCTTATTCCTAAGTTTTTTTTAGTTCACGCCAGGTGTTTTTAGTGAACAGATTTTCAGCGAACTTGTGTCTAAAAATGTCAAATTTTGATGATCTTATTAGTTGCCGTACGACCTGTCGTGCCTGTGTGTATTTGGTCCTAAAGAATTCGATTCGAATTCGAATTCGATCGATACCGCTTCCACTTTTTATAATGTGCATCACGAGTAGCTATAGTATGTGCCTTTTAACATCCGCACTAAACCAAGGATTCTGCAAGGCGTGAGTATTTTTCTGCGTTACAGGTACACATTTGTTGAAAAGGTACTCAAGGTTGCTATTTAATATATTTAGTTGGTGCTCAATATAGGGTGTCAAATAAATGGAAGTCCAATCACAGGTATTAAATTCAGCTACTAGTTTATTGTGGTCGATATTCTTAAAATCCCTAAAGTTAATAGTGTCCGAAATATAAGCCATGGTCATTTCATAAGTCAAGAAAATGAGGTCATGTTTGGAGAAAGCTGGCTCAGAAACCTGGTCATACAATAAAATCTTACTATCGTCATTAACAAGAAAAAGGTTAAGAAGGGTATAGCAGGTCATAGAAAAATGCGTAGGTGTCTGCCAATTAACTGCAGAGAAACCAATAGACTTATTCAGCAAATGGTTCTCTTTTAAAATGTTGCTATTAAGATCACCTGTGATGATAAGATCTGTATAATGAACAGATAGTTCACGGATCACCGTCATTAGGGAGGCATATTCTATATTACGGTTTGGCCGTAACACTTGTTTGAAAATTCAAGTTCAATAAGGAAAGTTCAAGAAGCGTATTGGCGGACAGAAGAGATAAAAGCTCTTAGAGAAGCCTGTATCAAAAACAGACGCCAACTTACGAGGGCTAGACGGAGTGGGAATTTCACAGAGCAGGAGAGCCAATTTAAGAAATCCAAGAAGGACTTAAATACTGCTATCCGAAAAAGCAAAACGGAGAAAAGAAATAAACCTACGCCAGCAAAAGCCGAAGAAAAAATAGAGCCCTTCACAGTGGACAAGCTACTGAAAGCGCCAAAATCTCTAAAAAGGAAGAAGGCGCCGGGGCCTGACAACCTCCCAGCAGAAGTCCTCAGAGTGATCGCCGAGAACAGACCCCAAGTCTTGCTGGATATGTATAACGCGTGCATTACCAGCGGAATATTTCCAGACACCTGGAAGGTGCAACGGTTGGTTCTGATAAACAAAGACAAAGGAGATCCTCTAACACCATCAGCTTATCGACCACTATGCATGCTTAACACAACGGGGAAGCTACTAGAGAAAATGATCAAGCCACGATTATCAGCAGCGATCGAAAGAGGTGGGGGACTCTGCCCGAGGCAGTATGGTTTCAGACCAGGCAGATCGACCATTGGAGCAATCCAAGAAGTCGTTAACCAAGCGCTGAGCAGCCAACAAGGCAACCCCTTCTCAAGACCGGTAGTGCTACTAGCAACTCTGGACGTTAAAAACGCATTCAACAGCGTTAAATGGGACAACATAATTTATGCTCTGCAAAGACGATTCCAAAACTCAGGTTACCTGATGCGGATAATACAGAACTACCTTGACAACCGACGACTACTGTATCAAACAAATGCAGGAGAGAAATGTATGCAGATAACTTCAGGAGCTGCACAAGGATCTATACTTGGACCGGAGCTATGGAACATCAGCTACGACGAAATTGTCCACGTAGACATGCCTGAGGACACGACCATCGTGGGGTACGCAGACGACATAGGCGCTATCATTACAGCTCGAAATACCGAGTACGCACAGCGCAAGCTCACGTAGATAATGATACGTGTAAAAAGCTGGCTAAACTCACACGATCTGAAACTGGCGGACGAAAAAACCGAGCTACTGTTAGCTACCAGAAAAAGGATCCCTCTAGAAATAGACATGAGAATTGGGAAAAACTTAATATGGACGCAGAGAGCTATAAACTACTTAGGACTCAGATTGGACTCAAAGTTAACATTCAGCGCACACATACAAGAGACGAGGAAACGAGCGATCGAGACTACAAAAGCGCTAAGCAGACGTAAGCAAACGTAGGCCGCCACCTACAATCAAGACGGAAACTCTTAATGGAGATAAACCACGCAATCATGCTGTATGGGTGTGAGGTCTGGGCAGGAACCCTTAAGACAGTCTGCAGGTCAAAACCTCTACTGGTGGTGCAAAGAACCATGGCTCCCTGTTGCACTAGTAATCGCAGGCGCGATACCAATCAACTTACTTGCTAAAGCGCGAAAACGGATCTATGAGAGGCGACAGACAGGAGAGACGACGAGAGCGTTAATCGAGCGGACCAGAGAAGAAACCTTCCAACAATGGCAGGAAAGATGGACAGCTGAAGAAAGAGGAAGATGGACAGCTAGGCTGCTACCAAACCTGGTAGCATGGTCTACAAGGAACCACGGAGACGTGGATTACTACGTTACCCAGATGCTGACTGGCTACTTGCCGCCTTTTTATGCTCGATAAGGAAAAGAAATGACGCCAGATGTATATACGGAGATGCGGAGATCGACAGTGCTGAACACACCATCTTCCATTGCAAAAGGTACGGACCGGCGCGCATTTGCCTGGATGAAGTTGTTGGGCCAATAACCCCGGAAAACATCATCACTAAGATGATAGACAGCAAAGCAGCGTGGAAACTCATCGCAGGATTAGTTGAGGGCATCCTCAGAGCGAAGAAGCCTGATCTGGATGAGACAGCTGGGTGATCTAGACGCAGAAAGATGAGAGCGCATCGCGCTTAACTGGAGCCACCTCGAAGTAATGCGAAAGCTTTTTCGAGGTGGAAACACGGCCAACGACGAGTGGGTGCAAGGCCCACATACCTTGCTTTGCGACGGCAGACAAGAGATGCGTTAGGCATTCGCCCTCCTCAACTAAAAAAAAAAAGAAAAAATATAAAAATTAATATATTATATTTATATATATATATTTTTTTTTATAATGATAATGATAATGCTCTCTTAAAAGCCACTCATTATTGTAGAAAGCGGCTTGGGATTCGATCCCTATCATTTGCAAGCTTATTTGTTGTTTTGAGTTTAGCCGGTAAATTGGAAATCATAATTTATTTTATTTTATATTACTATATATTTATATTTATATTTTATTTTATTTTATTATTTTAATTTGTTTTTTTGGAGTTTGGTCGCAGCAATTATTTATTTATTGACTAATTGGTAGTAGTTTAATTCTTTTTCATGTGTCACTAAGAAGGTCGTCGGGACAAAAGAAGGAATAGAGAGACCATGCCTAACTTTTAGCTTAACGCCAGAACAGCTATTAGGCATTCACCGACAGACGCTGGCAAGGGGTCAGAACCCACAGGGTGGTCACCACATTACTCCCAGAGGAAGCTGATCACTAATTCTGAAGTTTCACCGGCTCTTGACAAAGTCGGAATTGCATTTTTGGGTCCATAAAGCATTTTGGCGGGCTATGTCGCATTGCGGAGGCCAAAAGTCATCACATTAAACTCGAAAGCCAAAACGGTATGATGATGGCGGCCTTTTCTCGGTCCTCTGGTGCGAGGAGGCAGAGTCAGGTATATATATTGTAAAAGGATGTCGTGGTACTCGCATTTGGTGGCAACTGTCCAGATGGATGAGTACTGGACATGACCGATGAATTTGCGTCGCTTCATCTCGATAATGAGACCATAACGGGAGATGAAATCGGCTCCGATGAGCCGAATACAAAATATGTATCTTTGGAAACCCAAACCATTTTTTAACATTTTAAAACGATTACTTCTTTAAAATTTGAATTTTTCTCTTACCCCTTTTTGCAACGAATACTTTTGTGACTAACTGTAATACTCCTGTTATATTTTTTCTGCAGAAATTTTTTTTGTTCTTACACCACGTTTTAAGCTTTTTTTCATAGCTAAACCCGACTGTTCATCACATCTAGTAAAGTTGAAGTCTAAATTCGTGATCCAACACTGTACCTTTAGTCTAGTAGACATCGGCGAAAAAAAGTCAAAAAAAAAACTGAGATTACCTAACTTTGAAAATCCACGATAAGTCAATTTTTCAACGGATTTCTGGAGTTGTAGACCTGTTTGATACTTTGGGCGATCAACTTTAGAAAAAAAACACGTTTTGATTTTCCAACGGATTTCTTTCGTATTTTTAGGGTGCTAGCAGCATGTTAACATTTGAGTTAACGGATTGATATTTCCACTTTTTTCAAGTTTATCGAGCTCCGGCACTCAAAGTACTTATTTAATATACATAAAGTGTATAAAAATCGAAAGGTTAGCCGTCGACGGCTAAATTGGTTGGCTACAACTCGAGCTATGAAATTATAAACGTAAAATAAGCAGTTTTTTTTTGTGAAGAACTTTAAACGTATCCATAGAAAAACAATTTTAAGCCATTTTCGGGATCTGGGGATTCAACTCAACAACAGTTTTTTAAACTGGTTTGATATTGGCCACTATGAACGTCCAGTTGAAACGACGCACAGTCCATTTGAGTTTTTGCGTTGCAAAAATCATAACTTTTGAACCAAGTAAGATAATTGAAAAATTTAAATGGCAATTGATTAATAGATGTTCAACTGTTTTTTATGAATTCTTATGATTTATCAAAGACAAAATATGTAAATATCATAGAAAATTCACGTCTATTTTAAGAAGAAAATTTTTTTTTCACCTTTGGAGATTTCTTTGTGCTTATTTTTATTGTTTTTAATTTAAAAAAAAAAAAAAGAGTTTAACAAATTAAAAAAATATATAAATATATGTATATATACATTATTTTGTGATTTTCCATTTTGTTCCATCAGGCGTACGTTTATAAGGAATTTTACACCAGGTCTGCAGGAAATACAACTTCTGGAACCATGACTTTCTTACGTTTTTTGCATCGAGGTGTATGGGGGCCGCAGACAGCTGCAACAAGACTCTATTGAATTCAATTAATTTTTTTTTACAAAAATATGGCAATTGTACAAAAATGTTAAATTTTGTTATTTTCCATCAAAGTTGAAATATAGTAGTATGCTTTCTTATGCGAAGTGGCATTTAGTTTTCCGCTAGAACTGTAAACAACTGTCCACACAATTCTCGCCGTGCGAACAATGCGATCACGTCGGGGTTACCAATGTCGGAGTTTGGTCGCAGCAATTATTCCTTTATTGACTAATTGGTAGTATCTTTATTCTTTTTTATGTGTCACTAATGTGGTCGTATAGACGAAGAGAAGAAAAAACTAAGTTTAAGCTTAACGCCAGAACAGCTATTAGGCATTCACCGACAGACGCAGGCAAGGGGTCAGAACCCACAGGGTGGACCCCACAACTTAATTTTGTAATTATTTTTATTTTAATTTTTTTGTATGGTCAAGATCCCACATTATTGGATCTTCTTTAATGGTATTGTAACAAACTTAATTTTTCCCTGCTGGAAAGTCCCGCCATACGGCTTTGTTTCCTATTACCTGTCTTCATATCGCAAGGAACGACCTTGCTAAGAGGGCCGTAAAAGTGTATTTGGCTTTCACTCCATCACATTTGGTTGCTACATTTTAGCGCTGGTGAGTAGGTAGCTTAAGGGAGGATGGTCCATCAAAAATGGACAGCCGTTCCTATACATACTAAAAAAAATACCGAAAAATATAGATTATTAGCCGATATTTTGAAAATTCCTTCCCTAGAACATAATTCTCTTCCCTTATTTCTTATTGTTTTTAAAATTATTTTTGAGAAAATATGAAGGGAACCTAGATCCAGCGAAGCATTTCGTTGTTATCGAACTCATTATTTTTTTAATTAGACATCGATTTTGTCAATGCACTAATTGTTCATTAAAAATAAGGTACAGTCGTCTTGCTCGCAGTTAGGAAAAACCCAATGGTTGCTGTCAAGCCTCTAATGAAAACTAGCAGATTATTCACAAATAATGTATTTTCCACCACCCCCCAAAATAAATAAAGGTTAAAAAATATCAAGCGTTGGACTTTGATAGAAAAATAGCCTATTTATTTTATATCTTATTATTACATCAGTTCTCAAATTCACTTTGGAAAAGTGCGGATATTTCATTGATCATATCACTTGCAACCATGCTACGACCTGACTTTTGAAATGCAGCATAGTTTAATCGTTTAACGAAATAACTTGAAGCGCAAGCAGCAATGTACGCTGGGTTAGGCTGATTCGACCGTAACGACCAATAAAAAAATGTAGCTAATGATCCACTAAGCAAGTCTCCTTGACCGCCACACCTGCGCCCGGAACCACCAGTAGGCATAGTGAAAATTTCGTTGTTTTGAGGAATATGAATTTTATCATTAAAGCCTTTTTCTAGAATTACAATTCCATCTCCGAGTAATGATATTTTCTGTCGTATAACATTAATATCTTCTCCAAATAGTCTTCGGAATTCAATGGCGTTTGGCGTTAGTATGACATTTCTGTGTCCGTAAATTAAATCGATATTATCGTTAAGAAGAAACAAACCGTCTGCGTCGATAACCATTGGTTTTTGCGCATTCAGACATAATTTTAGTAAACTAGTAGCTGTTTCTAAAATTTTCGGTTCCCGACCTAATCCAGGACCAAAAACCTACAGAAAATACAATGATGAATATATAGGTAAAAATAATATTGTTAATGTTGTTAGGTACTCACTATTATATGAAGTCGATCTAGCCATGGCGTGATTTTTTCGACAGCATCAACGCAATCCAGTACTGGGTGAACAATAAGGTCGGGGCTGTATGATTTAATGACTGGTGACGCATTTGAATGACAGAACACGTGCGCCAAGTCAGCACCAACCTTCACTGAAGTTATCGCTGCGAAATAAGGAGCTCCAGTGTATTCCAAAGAGCCTCCGATTACTCCAATGCGCCCATCCTTTCCTTTATATTTGTTAGTTGTAAATTGGGGAACAACGGTTTTGAACAATGACAATAGCTTTGGAACGTTTACTGGTATATCTTTTATTGCTGACATGTCAACCTTCCAAAGTCCACAACTTTATTTGTCGCCTGAATTTAATAAAATTCTACCTAGAGGTGAGCAGGCTAGTTGGTACTAATTAGGGATGCAAAAACATCGGTGTCACTATCGATATTATCGATGTTTTCGGCGATACATCGATGGTTTTTTCCCAACAGCGATGTTTTCACTAAGAGAATGAAACGCTTAATTGTCAAAAGCATTACACACTCATATTTATTTTTGCCCCACCTTCAAGAAAATCGACTTCGTTATGTTTTTGGTTAAATAATTTAATTACAATTTGGAGCAATTTATTGGATATTTTTAATAATATAAAAAATTCGATATTCTACCGGTATATCGATGTTTTTAAACATCGATGTTAAAAGCATCGATGTACTCACTATCAATGGTTTTACATCCCTAATACTAATATCAATCATATTAAGACTCTGTTTCCATCGGGATTGCATCAATGCGAAAGAAGAAAACATGCATTTCCCGAATAATAAATTACTCGATTCTCCCACATATTTCTAGAGTGGCCGGTTTTATGGTGTTCACCGAAAACCCATAAGAAACGGACAAACGGCCATACTGCCAGCTGTGTTTGTTTTTAGTTCAAATTAAACGCGGCCAAACGAATGCTTCAGATCCAGCAGCGTAGTGTGTGTCTGTTCTCTTCCGTCTGCTGCTCCACCTCGTTGTCCAGTTGGCCGCTAGTGGGTCTCTCCGCATTGTAGTCGTAGAATACCGGCGACGTGTCGCCCTGCCCATTGTCATCGTTGGCACATCCGCGTCCACGACTGCTGCCACGAAATTGGCGCTTAAGTCACCGCGCGCGGATCCTTGGGTCCGACAACCATGATCTCTATCCATGAGTTCTCCACGGATCCCGTGCTTATGCGTATCTAGGGCGGCGGCTGCTTTCCCAGTCGTCCCGGGCCATTACAATTCCCTTTGCCACTTCCTGAGTGCGGGCAGCTCTCATTATCCTTCTTGTCCTCCTCGTATGTTCTGAAGCAGCAGCATCTTGGTTTGGCTGTCAACTAAGAAGAGGATCGCAATAGGTCGCCACTGGTCATGGACGAGCAGGGAATAGAGATAGCTTGTCCATAATTTTTAAAATTGTGATTTTGGCCCTTTTATATTGATGCAGCAGTGGCAGTAGCAGCAGCTGCAGAGCCAGGAGCAGCTTGTCCTCGTCGGCGGCATCTTGAAATCATTATTAAGGTAATTTGTTCGTTTGATTAGCTTATTTCCCTGTGAAATCACATATTTTAAAACTCATTTTGCGTTAATCTTTTTTTTTTTTTTATATGGTCAAGATTGCATATACATAATTGGATCTTCTTTAATTGTATTGTAAATAAATTAATTTTTTCGCGATGGAAAACCCCGCTATAGGGTTTTGTTTCCAATTGTCTGTCTCAATTTCGCAAGGGTCGCGAGGAATTATCAGATATTTCCTTCCTCTCGCGCCACCCTTGCAAAGACTCAGGCGATTTAAAATATCTAGCGCGATGTTCATTCTAGTATATTCTAGTATTTCTCTTAGCTCATCTGCGTACAGACCCTGCTAAGAGGGACCAAAAAAGTGTATTTGTCTCTCGTTCACACTCATTTGGTTGCTACATTTTAGCTCTGGTGAGTACGTAGCTGAACGATGAAATGTTGGTAAAAATAGAAATCGAATTCTTGTTTACATTACAATCCAAAATCTACTATCAGGCTCTGTCAAACAAAAGTCAAGGAATGGTTGCGTTTACCAGAACAACATGATCACAGATCAACATGATCAACATGATCAGTAATAGATCAATAATGAGTGATAAAGTTTGTTCGTCGTAGGAGTAATCGGCCTGAAATCTATCGTTATCGTCGGGCTTCATGTCCAAACATGGACAACAAGTATAATATAGGTACTTTTTTTGTTTTTTTGTATTAAATAACTTCTAGTCCGAAGAAGAGGAAGATTTATTTGGCCTCCCCGTATCAAACGGGTTAACGCCCCAGCTGATGTATGAAATTTGATTTTAAGAAAATTAATTATTGAATAGTTGAGTAAAAATCGTGCGTGCATTTCTAGTGATGAGATTATGATGACGATGAACGATGATTGTGTTATCGATGTTTGTGTGATTAAATGTGTTGTTATAACGAGGTGAAATGTGTATGTTAGAGGTGGAGAAACATCGATGAAAACATCGATGCATCAATTTTTTTAAAATGATTGGGAACATCGATGTTTTGTGGGGAAACATCGATGTTTTAGTCACGTCACTAAAGAAAGGGACAATATTTTCAATTTATTTAAAGGAACATTTTTTTTCCTTGTTTTTTTGAAAACATCGATGTTTTTATAAAAACATCGAAAAAGCTCGATGTTTTTTCATCGATGTTTTATGTTTAAACATCGAAAAACATCGATGTCCGCAAACATCGATGTCCGCAAACATCGATGTTACTCCACCTCTAGTGTATGTGTTAACGTGAAAAAGTGAGCAGTGTGTAATTGTTTATATTAGCTGAATGAATAAATTGAGTTATCGATGTCCAGTTATCTATTGGCTTGAGTCCTAGCAGGCAATATATATCAGTGTATTTGAGCAGTGTTGGGTAATTTCATCTTAGTTGTGAACATTTTGTGCAGTTAAGCAAAACATGTGAGATATCTTCTGTTGTATCACAAGTGTCGCAGAGTGGAGTATTATAAACTTTCATTTTGGATAATGTGTATTTATCGAAGGCGTGACCGCTTAATTTCCGATTCAATTGTTTTCTTTCCAGGCAGTTGAAGATGTCTTCTTTGTTGTGGAACCAAGGAACTTGTTACGCTCGAAAGAGAACGAACTGTATGTTCTCTCCCAATCCAATTTGATTAGCTCGGACATTGATGGTAGAGCTGTAAAACCATCGATAGTGCCGCCACTCGATGTTTTCGATGGTGATGGTTTCAACCATCGATACTATCGATATTATCGACCAAATAAACTGGGCTAAACAATTTTTTTATTATTAACAGTTAAACTTGTCAATAAAAATAGCTTAATTATTAAATTGGAATCCATTCTTTGGGAACATATTGAAATTATTTATAAAGAAATAAAAAATAAAAACTACATAATGAGGTGAGATTATTGTTTTCTCCAAGGAACAAAAATATAAAATATAAAAAAATAAAACAATTACTCAAGGAGCCACTGGTTCTTATTTAGCATAAGAAGCTGGTGAGATATGTTTTCGAACGTATTTGACAACGAGCACTAAGTCCATCCGTGTAAAATAGATCCACACCTCGGAAACCAGAGCATTTTTTGCCTTTGTCGGTGTATGTGGCTAAACGACGTTGTTATCTTTAAAAGAAAACATATGAAAATACACGTACACCAACTAATAATATTGATTTACCTCGCCAAAAACTTGTCCATTTTGTTGTCGAGTTCACTTTTTTTCTTTTTTATATTTTGCATCGGCCAATAGTGATGGTGTATGAGCCGATGTATCGATGGTGTAAAAAACAATCGATGGTGATCCGAAGAACAGCACCATCGATAGTATCGATACTATCGTCGATGGTTTTACAGCTCTAATTGATGGCATCGTTAAGAGTCCATCTGACGGATATAAACGAGCCGGCGAATCTCGAAATTTTTGCAGCTATATCTGAAAGATCATTTTCCCATATATTAACATGACTAGGTGTGGTGTAACTCGAAACATAACAAATGCTGTTTTTTTTTTCTATCTTTTTCAGAATGCTTTGTGCTATGCAGTTATTGGAGTTCCTGTTTATTATATTTTGAATAGCCCCAAGACTGTCAGTCATTATGGCTATCTTAGGAAAGCTTTCCATTGCAGGAAAATCAATGTCTTTTTCTAGTGCTGTGAGTTCAGCAGTCAGCGATCGCAGATTTTTTTAGCTGAATAAAAACGTTTGGGTGAAAAGTGTCGAGTTTAAAGCTACGTAGTCACCAGCGCTAAAATTTAGCAACCAAAAGAGTGCGAGCGAGAGACAAATACACTTTTTCGGCCCCTCTTAAGCTACGTACTCACCAGCGCTAAAATTTAGCAACCAAATGAGTGCGAGCGAGAGACAAATACACTTTTTCGGCCCCTCTTAGCAAGGTCGGTACGCAGATGAGCTAAGAGAAATACTAGAATATACTAGAATGAACAACGCGCTAGATATTTTAAATCGGCTGAGTCTTCGCAAGGGTGGCGCGAGAGGAAGGAAATTTTTGATAATTCCCCGCGACCCTTGCGAAATTGAGACAGGCAATTGGAAACAAAACCCTATGGCGGGACTTTCCGGCGGGAAAAAATGAATTTATTTACAATACAATTAAAGAAGATCCAATTATATGCAATCTTGACCATAATATAAAAAAATTAAAAATATTAAAACAAAATGAAGTCTTATAATATGTATGTTATTTCACGAAGGAATAAGCAACTCAAACGAACAAATTACTTAAATTATGATTTCCAAAGCCGCGGGGCCAGCTCCCGATGCCGCCGACGAGGACGAGCTGCTCCTGGCCCTG
>VNJZ01001323.1:0-10366 GCA_008042795.1 Drosophila asahinai | reverse complement strand
TCTTAGAATTTACATCTTTCATTAGAAACGGCTTTAAACGAAAGTTTCAAGTCGACGTTGTATTCACTGACTTTAGCAAGGCGTTTGATTCAGTAAATCACGATCTACTGCTAAAAAAGCTAACTCTGCTTGGTTTTCCTAATAATCTAGTAAGCTGGATCGAAAGTTACTTATCTAATCGCGCGCAAAAAGTCATATTTAAACGGTCTCTTTCTAAAAATGTTTTCGTCACTTCGGGAGTTCCGCAAGGTAGTCACTTGGGACCACTGCTCTTTGGATTATTTATCAATGACTTACCCTCGGTAATTGAGGAATCATTAACTTTAATGTATGCTGACGACGTTAAAATTTGTATGCACATTAAAAACAAAGATTCTCACGTTTTATTGCAAAACGACCTAATCCGTCTTCAATCCTGGTGCGTTAATAACGGGCTTAATTTAAACCATTCCAAGTGTAGTATTATGTCCTTTTATCGGACTAATCTACACGTGTCGAGATACTTTCTAGGGCCAAACCTTCTTGATCGTATTTCTATTATATCAGACCTCGGTGTTCTTTTTAACCATAAGTTAAATTTTTCCGATCACATAGGAATTTTAGTAGGAAACGTTTTAGCGTTTGTTAAACGTTGGGCTAAAGAGTTTGATGATCCTTATACCACTAAACTTCTCTATATCTCTCTAGTTCGTCCTTTGCTCGAATACTGCTCATGCGTATGGACACCCCAGTATGCAAAGTATCAAGAGCTCATCGAATCGGTGCAGAAGCAATTTCTTCTGTTTGCTTTGAGGGGTTTAAATTTTTTCTGGAGATATTTTTCTGGAGATATGCCGATCAAATTTTGACTCCCATGACCCATTTCGTATTCTGTGCCAGTTGTATAACGATAATTATTATGTGTTATCCTGTGAAACATCCTTGTCATTAAGTGTATCTAATATTCTGTCGTACTTATTGTCTAGTTTGTAAATCTTCACCCCAACCCATCCGATATGAGACGGAGCATATCGTTAAAAAGTTCTCCTACCCGGTTTGGGGGTAAGATTAAGTTTAAGATTGTTATTATTATTATTATTATTATTATATTTTTAACGTTAGCAGTAAACTTTTGAATAAAGAATGAAAGAATAAAGAATGAATGAAAAGTTTCGAGCTTAAGAGCGTTTTCGGAGGATATATTGTTCTTTTTTCAACCAGTGCTCATGAAAGGCTCTTTTGTCAGAGCATATTCTGATATGTTGTAGCCCTGAAACTTAACAAATCTGGTGCGAGTCTTGGCTTTGGTTAGAAACATGGGTTTGGAATTAGAATTCCACATGAAACAAACAAAAGAGAATGTTTTGTTGGCCCATAAACAGCCAACAAAACATTCTCTGGACTTTTTTGATTATAATATTTATGAACAAAGTTGAATTTATTTGTAAAGTATTCAAATTAATACCAGTAAATTCCCCAAAATTAAAAAAAAAAAACATAAATTTTCCAAACCAAAAGCAGTCTTTAAAAAAATGTTCAGATATCAGGGCTACAACATAGAAAAATTGGTGACAAAATTCCAGTTTTAAAATGCATAATAACTAGAGAACAAGAGGTTCCCCATTGGATATTCATGTTTAATATTAAAGTAGAAAGGCCAACGCTTTTTTAAGCCTAAAACCTTGAAAAGTCTTGAAAAGTGAAAATTAAAGCAGTGCATGATATTTTAGTAAGTGATGGAAACTTTTCAGTGTCGGACTAGTAATATGATATACCGGTTCAGATCTATCAGAATCAATGGCTTTTATTAGCCGGCATTTTTTTGTCGACCAGTGTAATGAACGATAAAATTATATCAAATATTCCGGACTACGAGTTTCATCTCTTCTACATACAATTTCTTGAATAGTTTTCGGGCCTCGACTAAGATTTTACGCTAGCTGAGGAACGACATTATACTACTTACCTTTAGTTTTGCACCACTGCTCTCATATAAGGTTATTGCATAACCCCTACTATGTACTATGTGCAAATTATAACGATTTGAACAAATAACCCCACTGTGCCTTCCTAAACTAAAACAAGTAAGAAAGCTACATTACGTTTCGCTTCACACTAAAAGGCAAATTAATATTGTACATACATACATTGTACATACATACATTGGCGCCATTATATCGCACGGCCAAGGCTCGAATGCGCCACCTGTCGGCTACAGCTTGCAACAGCAGTGCATTAGGGCGGTGTGTTAAAATTCAAACCTTATTGCTAATATCTCCCATGTTTATCATCCGATTTTATTGAAGTTCTTAGGAAACGTCCGTCTATTTAATTAATTTATTGTATCTAATAATTTTATGCCGAAAATCACGCATATATAACGTTTTTATGATTTTCAGGAGCGGAAGTGGGTGTGGACAAATTTTAAAACAAACTTCAAAAGTTGTCACCAAATTTGGTAACTCTAGCTCTTATAGTCTCTGAGATCTGTTGTTTCACACGGACGGACAAACGGACAGACGGACATGGCTAAATCGACTCCGCTGGTAACGCTGATCAAGAATATATATACTTTATAGGGTCGGAGATTTCTCCTTCCGCCTGTTACATACATTCTCGGTTGGCACTAACTTATAATACCCTTGTACCCTATGGGTACCGGGTATAAAAAGCATCTGTTCATTAAGAAAATGTAGAAGCTATTAGATGTGACAATCTCTGGCAATTTTATTTCAGTTCTGCCAAAATTAGGTTAACAGTTGTCGAAGCATACTTAGTATGAAAATGGCGCTTCATATGTAACATATGTAATGGCCCAGTTGTCTAAGCAGCCGGTGCATCTACATTTTGCAAAATTGGCACGAGCTCAATCCCACACAAAACCAAAATATTTTCTGTTTTGTATTTTTATTCTAAAATTTTTTTCTAGTTGTTCTCCGGGTATAATAACAAAGGAAAAATGAAGAAAAACAGAGAAAAAAACCATAAAAAGTTTTGGCGAGGTCGGGGCTTGAACCCACGACCTAGACGGCTACAGGCTACTCAGCAGCGCCTTAGGGGGGGTTTTAAAATTCGAACCTTATTGCTAATATCTCCCATGTTTATCACCCGATTTAACTGAAATTTTCAGGAAACGTCCGCTCTATTTTATTCATTTTTTGTATTTATTAACTTTTACCCGAAAAAAAACGAGTCTAGCTTATTTAACGTTTTTTATGATTTTGAAGGGCGGAAGTTGGCGTGGCCAAATATTAAAACAAACTTGATCTGCGTGCAACAGATTCCAATGTTGTCACCAAATTTGGTAACACTTGCTCTTATAGTATCTGAGATCTGTTGTTTCACTCGGTACCCTTGTACCCTATGGGTACCGGGTAGAAAACATTAATCCTAACCGACATAGTATACATGCAAGACAGCTGCGCGTTGGGTAGTCTATATAGTGAAGGGTAGTTTTCTCGAAACCTTTTACTTATACTTTTTTTTTTTGCCTATTAACACCTGCCCTTACAAGCACGTGCTTGGTATCGAAGGGCTACTCGAGTGTACTGAGCGTGGTGCATCAACGTCCATGAAATGAAAGACAATAAAGTGGCAATCGTCTATCGTCATCCCACTCTCACTCAATTCAAATGGTTAGGCCATACTATACTAAATATTTCTGTATTCGAATATTCCTACCGGTAACCGAGTGCAAGTTGTTTTGGAAATTACTGCTTACCAAAATAAGTTTGAAGTAAAAATGATGCTAATGACACAATTAGTAAAAACATTTTTGGTCTCGTCCCAGTTATCTACAGTTAAACTAATACTGTTAAAAAAATATTATATTTTGAAGATTTACTTAAAGTAGTTAATTTTGCAATTGAATATATTTAATTTCAATAAATCGATTTTATTCGAAAATGTATCTTACGTCAAGTATTTTACCTATAGATATCAATAATATAAAATGAATTTAGAATTTAGAAATTTTAGTATTTTCGAATTCTTGTAGTTTGAGTAAAGATTTTAACGTAGTAGTTAGTTTTTCGCTTTTAATTAAGAACATCTATACAAAAAATAAGCAGTGTCATATGCCCTTTATTTTCGTCAAGAGGAAAATACCCTGACCTACCTAAACATCTGCTTGTATAGTTCTTTGGATTGTTTGGAATTCTCCTTTAAGTTGGTTTCGTATCTCAAACTTTTAATGGTTGCGTTCACCAGAACAACTTAATAAGTGATCACTAATGGGTTTCATACAACAGTTTTGCTGAACGCGCGTGATTACTAATCATGATACAGAAATGTTTCCATCATGGTCAGAAGAAGTAGGAAAGCTGCAGTCGAGTGTGACCGATTGTGAGATACCCGGTACTCAAAGCTATGTGGGTGAAATTAAATAGCCCCTGAATATGGAAACAAGAAAATGTTGATAAATGAAGACAAATGTTGCTAGAAACATGTTGATTAACACCCAAAAAAGACCAATGTTCCTAGGAACATGTTGGGCAACACCCAAAAGAGACAAATGTTGCTAGGAACATGTTGTGCAACACGAATCGGCGCTGTCAACACAGACGAAACATACACTGTACGCTTAATTGAAAACTAATACCCAGAATGGGTATCAGCCATAGCTGACAGGCCTTTCGGCTAATTGTTAAATAGCTTCCATGTTTATCATCCGATTTTACTAAAATTTTTAGAAAACTTTTGCATTAACCTATTTCATTAATTTATCTTTTTACTTTAAGCCGTCTATTACGTATATAGCTTATACTACTGTGGTCAAAAAGTAAGGTGAATTTTCAATTTAAAATTCGCGGGCTTAAGATGGCAGGACTGTTGTTGACATCTGGCGGTAGTTGAGCAGAAAAGTGCCATTAAATTTTGTTTGCGGAATGAAATTTCGGCTGCGGAGACGTTAAGGATGTTGCGGAAGGCCTTTGGTGATTCTACCATGTCTCAGAAAAATGTTTATAAGTGGTACAAAGACTTCAAAGAGGGTCGGGCCAGATCGAAAAGAGCACGTCAAAGTCGTTCAATAATCAATGTTATGATGACAGTTTTTTTCGATTTTCGTGGTGTGTTGCACTATGAATTCCTTCGACCTGGCCAAACTGTTAATAAGGAATATTATTTGAGCGTTATGCGTCGTTTGCGTGAAGCAATTCGTCGAAAAAAACCAGAATTATGGGCCAACAACTCTTGGTTTTTGCTTCACGATAATGCACCGTCGCACACTGCACTCGTTCTTCGTGACCATTTCGCCAAGAATTCGACGCATATCGTTTCGCAATCACCGTATTCTCCTGATTTGGCTCCGTGTGACTTCTGGCTATTCCCAAAACTCAAGAGACCACTCCGGGGAGTGGAGTCGATTGAAGAGATAAAAGCGGAATCGACGAGGGCGCTAATGGCTATACCGGAAAGGGACTATTTGGCCTGTTTCGAGGATTTGAAGAAACGTTGGCATAAGTGTATTTTATCGGGAGGGGATTACTTTGAAGGGGATGAAAATGATTCAGGAGAATAAGTAAACAATTTTCACTTTTCAAACAAATTTACCTTACTTTTTGCACACAGTAGTATAAAGGTTTTAATGATTTTCGGGACGAATTCCAACTCCAATGCTCTCTCTAAATTGAATGCCTCTAGTCCTTATAGTCTCTAAGATCTGTTATTTCACAGGAACAGACAGACGGACAGACAGATTTGGCTAAATCGACTCGGCTGGTGACGCTGATCAATAATATATACTATCAGGGGTCGGCAGCGTCCTATACACTGTGTGTGCGGTGTCGACACATATACGTTGTAAGCGCTTCGTATTTGTTTGGGATTCTGTTATGTTGACGTAGCAACCTTCGGAGCTATGTAAAAACGACGTCGTATATAGATTTTTGGGTGCCACTACAGCAGAGAAGCTACCGAGTAGCCTATACTTAATTGCTCGGCTCGCGCAGCAGCAGAGAAGCAAATCGTTCGGGTCTGTTAGTATCATTCGGGTCTGTTAGTATCGTTTGGGTCTGTTAGCTTCGCACACATAGGCAGTAAAAAAATGTGTGTCCTGGGTGCTGACCTAGGACTAAAGATTTCTCCTTCTGCCTGTTACATACATTCTCGCTTGGCCTATGGGTACCGTGTATAAAACGGAGCGTTACAATAGTACGCTACCTTTATACGATACTGATGAATTGCTGCTGGCATATATCAATGGTTTAAATATCGATAAAAATAATCTAAAGAAGAAAAACATACTCAACGGCAATATAAATTATTGATAATGAATTCAGTGGAATCTTTAGTTTTTCTGTTCAAGAAATGGAGGCGTCATATTAATTGAATCTTTTTTACGTAAAGCCCACCGACAGGTATAAAGCCGATAGGTATCACTAGCGTTCACCAGAACAGCTTAATCACTGATTACTGATCCATCACTGATCAGTAATCTTCTTAACATATTTATAAAACCCAATACATACAATACATAGTACGAAATTAACTCGTGTTGTATCCACTTCTGTACTTCAGAAACAGCCTGTAATATTCATATTTGGGGAGTCAAAGCTTATTTTAGAGAGTATTTATAGATACACTTTGCTCAACATGATTTAATAAATAAATAAAAATCGGAATATTTAGTTTGCAAATTAAATTCACTTTCTTTACGAACTGTTTCAGGTGATTAAAATATTATGTTGGGATACCATGAACCATAAGGTGTACTATTTGGCTACACAAGAAAGGAAACCAGGTCAAAAGCATTTATATTCTGTCAAAGACCCCGTACACGATGATATAAGAAGGTAAGGAAACGTTTAAACAAGAAAGGCTTAAAATGAATTGTGTTTTCTTTAACAGAACCGAACCACAATGCATAACATGTGACTTAGGCGAAGTCCTTTGGAGTAGTCGCTACTATTATATTAACTGTTCACATTTTGACGCGTTTATAACACCATCATTATCAGTTGCAACAGCTTATGGAATAGAGTTCTACATTTTGGAGTGCCAAGGTCCAGGACTACCAGTATCGGGAGTACACATGCATAAAACACACAGTTTGGTTAAGATTTTATATGATACGCGGCCATTTTACACAGAAAGACTGCAAAAACTAGCTTTACCAACACAGCGGTCTTTTGAAATTCCACTGCCGCATGGAGGACGAGCTCAAGTTCAATTACTCCTACCCCCCAGCTGGAGGGAAGAGCTACGGGATGCAGCATTTCCTGTTATTGTTGAAGTGTAGGAATCTATTTCTATTTACAAAAAAGTATTATATAAAGCACATTAAAATTCAACTTCGGCAAGCTGAAGTTTTTATATCCTTGCAGTAAGTAAGATGGTCGAAAAAGACAGTCACCTGATAAAAGGGGACTAAGCATTTATCTTTAAGATAACAAAAAAAACGCGAGCTTCCTATAGTACTATACAAATTTTAATGAAACTTGAATGATCTTTAAGCATTTATGTGTGAAATGACTGTGTCTTTAATAACAATGGTAGCCATTAGCAATAGTGCATTGGTTTCGGGTATTAAACTGAATATCTCAAAATCTAAAAAAACAACAGGCAAAGTACTGACTCTTCTGGTGATGTCGGTTTCGAAATGTCCGCTTCACTTCTGATCATACTCACCACCAGGGTCGAAAGTATAGTATCAAAGAATGAAGCCAATTTAAGCAAGTCGACTCCTATATGCCCTATAAATATCAAAGTATTACACAATTACTAAATTTGGTTCAATCGATCTACAATATAAAATGTGCATGTTATTTTTTGTACAATTTAAATTTACAATTATCAGAAAAATTAAGTAAGCAATGGCCATAGCAACATGTGCTAGGTTCAAGTTATCCTATTCTAATGAATCTCGACTAACATTTAGTTTAATATAAGGGAACTATTTTGGCACAATCATTATTAAATTCAAATAAACTTAATAACAGGCAACCATAAGTTATAATAAACATGAAATGAAGCTAACTTCGGTAAGCCGAAGTTTGTAACCCTTTGCAGTCTTCATTTGGATCATTACAAATCGGTCCATTTAGGTAAAATTTGAAAAATATCGAAGTTTATACATTTTTATAACATTTACCTACATATTTTACATTTTACATGTAGAATTTTACATTTTCATATAAATCAACCTTTCGCTTCTATATGTTATAGTTGTCCGATCTTAATAAAATTAAAAACGTTATTCTAAAACCGTAAAAAACAGCTATGTATGTCTCGAAATTCATAAAAATACGCTAAAAAACAGAAGTTATAATATTTTTCTATTAATTTTACGATCATTCCTATGGCAGCTATGTATAAGATATAGCGGTCCGATTTCGGCTGTTTCGCCCGCCATACTATATATACTGCTTGCAATAGAAATAAGAATATTCTGAAAATTTCAGCCCCATAGCTAAACAAGTAAGAAGCTACAGTCGACTGTGCTCGACTGTGAGATACCCGGTACCTAAACGTTTGCGCTTCACACTAAAAGGCAATTTAAAATTGTACATACATTATAATAGTCTACTTCGACACTTCTTAAAATAAATCGCCTCTCGAATTAGCTCCCGACCTTAAAAATTTAATGTCATACTTAAATATGAATTTTATAGGAAAACATAAAAACCCGCTCGATCGGCATAAAAAAATGAATTATGTTATTTTGTGTTATTTCTTGCTATATTCTTTTGTCATTTCTTCTGCAGCTGGCGCCATTATATCGCACGGCCAAGGCTCGAATGCGCCACCTGTCGGCTATAGCTTGCAACAGCAGTGACTTAGGGCAGTGTGTTAAAATTCTAACCTTATTGCTAATATCTCCCATGTTTATCATCCGATTTTAATGAAATTTTCAGGAAGCGTCCGCTCTATATTATTCATTTTTTGTATTTATTAACTTTAACCCGAAAAAACCGAGTATAGCTTATTTAAAGTTTTCTATGATTTTTGAGGTCGGAAGTGGGCGTAACCAAATTTTAAAACAAACTTGATCTGCGTGCAACAGTTTCCAATGTTGTCACCAGATTTGGTAACTCTAGCTCTTATAGTCTCTGAGATCTGTTGTTTCACACGGACTGACTGAGGTTGGCACTAACCCTTATTGCTAGTATCTCCCATGCTTATCATCCGATTTTACTGAAATTTTCAGGAAACGTCCGCTCTATTTTATTTATTTATTGTATCTATTAACTTTAACCCGAAAATAACGAGTATAGCTTATTTTACGTTTTTTATGATTTTTGAGGGCGGAAGTGGGCGTGGCCAAATTTTAAAACAAACTTGATCTGCGTGCAACAGATTCCAATGTTGTCACCAAATTTGGAAACTCTAGCTCTTATAGTCTCTGAGATCTGTAGTTTCAAACGGACGGACAGAGGTTGGCACTAACCCATAATACCCTTGTACCCTATGGGTACCGGGTATAAAAACTGAGAGAACAGCAAACAGACAGACGGACAAGGCTAGATCGACTCTGTCTCTTACTTACTGTTTTGGAGGGGAGTGGTTTAAACTTCGAACTGCAATTTATAAATAATTACCTTTTCGACTTTAGATAAGTATAGTCGGAAATAAGAACTCGCGTATGTAACTTAAATTAGATGCAAAGCGGGGACTTTCGAAAGCGCGAGGAACTGGAAGAGGTGGAGGAGCCGACGCATCTAGGCAAAGAACAGAAGAGCGCTTAGAGCGGGGATACAGTGCTTGTGAACGAGATGGAACCATCTGAAGGAATTGCTGTACGACACTGCCGCTAAATATAAGCACCTTTCTTGCATGAATATATACATCCTCGATTGCCACTAAGTCGTTAGGTAAGATAAAAGTTACGATCGCACATTCAATTAAAAAAATTGTTGAAACCAATTTTTGTGACGATGAAATGAGGCTGAAATGACACATTATTTTTCTAAAATCAATTTACTGTCACAATGTTTCCCTTATGAGATTTCTATTTGCGAGACCCACGGCAACAACTTTAAATTCGCCCCACAGTTATTGACGCTAGCGATAGCGCGCGCCAATTGCTGTACGCCAATAATTGAATATGTACAAGCGAGTGAAGACACAGAGTCACCAAGCAAAACTAAATTAATAAAAAAATAACGCTATAAAAATAAAAATTTGAACCTAAAAGAACATAAAACACTAAAGACGAACAGAAAGACACAGCACAACTACATTGCAAAACAGCTGCTTTGACCTTGAAAAAAAAGAGATACGTTGTTAGTATATGGTTGCATCTGCAAATATGAGCAGCTAGCTTTAACTTTTTTTATACCTTAAGATATTAACAAATACACTGAGTAACGAGAAAGAAAGCTAACTTCGGTAAACCGAAGTTGGTATACCCTTGCAGTCTACAATTGGATCATTGAAAATCGAACCA
>VNJZ01001321.1:0-13289 GCA_008042795.1 Drosophila asahinai | reverse complement strand
TCCTGTCGCCCTTTGCTCTTTGGGTTGTAGCGACGACATTCCTACATCATATTTCACTGTTAGTATAATCTCGCCAATATGTTAAACAATTATATTCCAACAATACTTCTATATTGTGAAATATTTATCAACTCTTTTAGGTTATATTTACCTTGTGTCACTGTGTGAATCTGACTCTTCTGTTCTTTGGTTATTCTCAGAGGACACGGACACTTCCTCTTGTGACACTGATGTGTTCATCACCTCTATCTCGTCACCACTCATTTTTAACACTGAAATTCTGTAGGAAACCAAAAATTTGCCCTTTTAGACTGCCGCTTAAATTCAGAGGTCACGAAATGTTGTTGCGACTCTGTTGCAGCGCACAGCTCTCGACTCTCAAAAGTAAACAAACCGATCGAGAAGAAGAAGAAGACACCTTACATATTTTCATTTCCAGGTCGAAAAAGATGGAATTATGATGCCAATCAAAAATAGTTAATGCATACTTAACCTGTTAGTATCTGTATGCAACCTGTTCAATCAGAAGTTCTTTTGACACACACACCTCTCACCCTTTTTTCTACTTCGGGGCTGTCCATATATTACGTAATCACCTATAGGGGGGGAGGGGGTCAGCGAAATGATTATTTTTTATTATATAGGGAGGGGGGGTTATTGGACAATGATTACGTAATCATTTTATATCAAAATATATGTTTACAAAAATTATTTTTTTGAATTTATGGGGAAACAAAATGTTTATGATTACGTAATCATGGGGGAGGGGGTTTCTCCAATGATTACTCTTGATTATATAGGGGGGGAGGGGGTCGAAAATTATTAAAATCGTGATGACGTAATATATGGACAGCCTCTTCTGTAAAGGAATTTGTTTTGTCACAGAAATGATTTCGGCTTAAAAGCGTCTTCTCGCTCAAGTACGCATACACACACGTGCTCACATGCGCATTCTATTTTTAGATTTTTACGCTCTCAACTTTGTGCTAGCGCGCTGAGAGCGACACAGGATAGAAGAGGAGAGGAAGATCGTTCGCCAGCGGTGAGAGAGGGACAGGACCTACGCGCGAATTCGTGTCGTTCATGAATCGGTTTTACTCCGTCCCCGAAAATCCATAACGCGCCTAAAGAAGTTTCACTTCAAAAACCCAAGCGCGTGTTTTTTCATTCTCTTTTCTTCATATTTGCTTGTGCGTTTCTTTCCTTTTTTATTCTCTTATTTTCGATTCAAAAGCTGGTTTTCGAAATAATGCATATTTTTACGTTCTAAGAGAAGCGACGATTGCACTTATATGATAGCGAAATAAACAACAAATGTTGGTTTCCAAAATACGGCATATTTATGCGTTTAAAGAGAAGCGACGATTGCACGGACCCGAAGCTATAAAAAAAAGCCTACTGTTTGGAAGCGATCGGGTAATTTACTTCCAAAATAACGTATATTTATGCGTTCTTAGAGAACCGAAAGCTGCACATAATATTTATTTTATAACTCATTTCTTCGCTTCTAAATATACCAACAAAAGAACACTTGTTATTGCATACATCTAATATGTATTTTATCATAGTTCTGGCAATTTGTGAGCTAGAAATGGTGGCATATAGAACCGTTGTAGATGCGTTCTGTTGAACAACCCGTTCTACAAAGTCCGACTGGGAATCCGTGATACACGCACTCGCTGCACACGCACACATACGTCCAAGATGCGCGTCAGCTCCTTAATCACCAGACAATGCTCTGGTTCGTTGGCACTCTCAGCTTCTTGTAGACATCCGCCTCCTGGCCGGGTCCTCTAGTTCTATGTGCCTCTTCTCTGTGTACAGGCCGATTGCCTTACGCACACACACTCGTCGTACTCGCTGCACACGCACGCACACGTCCAAATTGTGCGTCAGCTCCTCGGTTGCCAGACACTGCTCTGGCCTACCAGACACTTGCTCTGGTTCCTTGGCACTCTCTGCTTCTCCCAGATGACCGCCTTCTGGCCAGATCCTCCAGTTCCAATATGCCTTCTTACGTTTGTGCAGGCCGATCGCCTTACGCACACACGCTCACTCACTTCCAATGACGCAAAATAAAAGTTGTCAGATTACCGAGCGCGAAAGCTGCGCATAAAACCAGCATTCAAATACAATTAATCCTTCTCACACAGTTATGCAAGACTTTGTGGTGAATATTTGCTGTTTTAGCGCTTTATTTCCTATAAATTTAAACTTAATAAACAATTCTTAAATTATTTTTCTTACATACGCTTCCTTTTCTCTCGCGCCTTGGTCAAACTGATTTATCGAACTTAAAAACTATCGAACTTAGGGAAAAGTGTGGCCGGGTGCGCCCTTGCGATACATTCGCCTATTGATTAGCACTTTTGGCCCGCCAACAATTAAAATTAAATTGAGAACTCTTAAATCTCTACAACAAGCTTTTTAATAAAATAGATAGAGTTCTAGGACTCTATAACAGTGATGCCCAGGCAATACATTGACATGGCAGAATTGCATTTGTTTCAGGACTCTAAAACGGAGACTTCATACAAAACGACAAGCAACAGCACTAACATTTTCATTTCGAAAAGGTCGTTAAAATCTTGATTACTCCGGCAGGCTCCGGTTTCCACTTTTTTTTTTCGTTTTCGTTTTTGGGCGAAAACGTACGTTTTCGTTTTAGGTGCTCCGGTTTTCACAAACTTTTTGTCATCGTTTTGTTGTCGAAATATTTAATAGTTTTTATTGCTCAAACAGATGACTTGGATGTTTTGAGAAGTAAACGGAATGCTTAAATGCCTTTACTAGTTTTAATTGTTTGTTTTAAAGCCAAATAAAGGCAGAAATTGTTTATTTATCGGTCCAAGAGGGCTGCCACCCTTTGATGGTATGACTTTTATACCTTTTTTTATTGGTTAAAATTTCATTTAAACATTAAAATAAACTGGTTTAATTAATTAAACCTTATTTTATCCTCCTTGAACATTATTAATGCCCACCTTTTAATTTTAGAAGCATTTAGACCAAATTGTTTTGTTCCACCAACAGTACGGCAGCACTGTCAACCAAAACGAAAGTTTCTGTTGCCGACGGCAAATATTTTGTTGGCAAATTCGAGGTGGGGTCAGAAAAGAATTATTTAAAAAGTAAATACGAATAAGATTGATCTACTGATGGTGTGAAATGAACATCAATAGACCAAGGAGTCAACTATTTTTTTCCTTTTGCAATTAAGAACAGATTTGATGTAGAAAAAGGCAATTACTTTTCATTTCGACAAAAAAAACTTGCCCGTTTTTGAAAAAGAAAAAGTCTTGTGAAAGTGAAAACGGGAGCACCAATTCTCGTTTTCGAAAACGAAAACGAGAGAATCTTGTGAAAGTGAAAACCGGAGCCTGCCTGATAGAATATCTTTGGATCGCATAGTAGACGGTTACATAGGCCAAAAATAAAATACATTTTTGTTTAATTTGCCATTCTTATATCAAACCAATTTCATAAAAAAAAAAGGTAAGAAAGCTACAGTCAAGTGTGCTCGACTGTGAGACACCCGGTACCTAAACAATTGTGCTTTACATTCTGGGTGTTCCCTATACGTCTAACTGACTAATTATCGCAAAACGACTGAAACAATCGCCGATATATTTATACGTATACTGAACGACCCAAAAAAATTCGGCTGCTGACTTTCCAAACAACTGATTTTAAATGCTCTCTGTTTTTGTGAACAATCGAGGAAAATGCCTTTTAAAAGGAAGAAAGCAAAGGTATTTGAACTGGAAATGGAGGCACTATAATGAAGTGCACCTATAGTCTTCAAGGCCATTTTAATATTGACCTAAACGTATATATTCTGGCCAAACTTGGACGAGCAATCTTCAATAGTGTTACCATTTTGCATTGGGTATGTCAATGGCAGCGAAATTCCGCTGACGGAGAAGCCAACGGAAGACCCTGAAGCGTTCTACTCCAAGAAGTAAAGATATTGCATTAAAATGCAAGCTGTTTGCGACCATCGAAAACTGATTCGACACTTGGTGAATGGGTGGCCAAAATTCTCCTCTAAAAAAGAAAGACACTCTATCTTTTCAGTCAGTTAGACGATATTTTCCGCCGCCTCCGGGTTGCTAAGTGACTGAATTTATCGAAAATTTCAATTTGTATGGGACAGCTGTCTCCCATTCGATTTTTTCATTCGATAAATTCTGTTAGTCAGTTAGACGTATAAGGAACACCCGAATTAAAAAGCAATTTGAAATAATACACACTAAATGATACTTAAAATAGTTCGCCGCTCGAATTAGCTCATATGCATATCCTAGAGGTCTGAGCGCTGGGCAAACGTTTTGTATACAAGAAAGGTCTGAGTTCAAACCCCGCAAAATCCAAGGATTTTTTTTTTAATATTTATTTTAGATCCTTATTCATTATACCCTTGCAGAGGGTATTATAATTTTGCCATGATATTTGCAACGTAGTGAAGGAGGCATCTCCGACCCCATAAAGTATATATATTCTTCAGCATCACCAGCCGAGTCGATCTAGCCATGTCCGTCTGTCTGTCTGTCCGTCTGTCGGTTTCTACGCGAACTACTCTCTCAGTTTTTGAGCTATCGAGCTGAAATTTTCAGCATAGTCTTATTTCTTTAGCACGCAGTATATATGTCGGAACGGCCGAAATCGGACTACTATATCCTATAGCTGCCATAGGAATGATGACGAAATTAATGTAAAAAAAATTTTACTTCTCTGTTTTTAAACGTATGTATTTCTATAAATTTTGAGATATAGTAGTTTTTATGGTTCTAGAATTACGGTTTTCATTTTTTTAAGGTCGGACAACTATATCATATAGCTGCAATAGAAGCGAAAAATGTACAAAATTCGATATTCTTTCAACATTACTAAAATGGTTCGATTTTCAATGATCCAATTGCAGACTGCAAGGGTATACCAACTTTGGTTTACCGAAGTTAGCTTTCTTTCTCCTTTTCTAATCATTTGCCGTTTGTTCCGATTTCAGATATATGATATAAACGTTCGAATTTAAAAATAATACTCGTAATTCTGATAGCATACAAAAGGCCACATCTCAGAATGGATTAGAGTGATTGTCACAAAAGTAACATAATCACATTTAAAAAAATATGTTTTCTAGATTCAATATTTTGCACATTCTATATTCCAAATTTTTGTATCTTATTTCATACCACAAAAATCTTGAATCAAGTCGAACAAATCTAAAAACATTATCATCTATTCTTCAAATAGAATAGGTCTGGATTGTTTTAAGAATTACTTGTGATTTTATCTGGAATTAAAATGCTTGTTTTAAAACAAAATAATATTATTTTAAGTTTTCATCTAGCAATAATTGCACCTTAATCTTACTATTTTTATACGTGTAGCTACAAAAAGGATCGCAAAATAGCCATCAGTAGGACTTCATATGCTACGATATTGTCTCTGTGTAAACATAACATACCAACTTATTCTAGTCAGTAGTTGCTAGAACCAGTTGGGAATCATACATGTGAAGGTAGTAAAAAAAATAAGGTTGCAAATTCCCATTTTAGGAATTTCGGAATTAAATTATGCGTTTATTTTAAGATTGGCGAAAATCTTAAATTAACCGAATTTTTTTCCATGAATAAAACCTGATAAATCTCATTTTTAGAATTTTCGGGGTTATATAAGATTTAATTTAAGAATGCATAAAACTTAAAAGGAGATTTTATTTTTTCCATCAGTGTATCTAATAATATGAAAAATTCGTTCAAATTTCAACAAAAAAAAAAAACCGTAATTCTGATAATAATTTCATAATTTCATATTCCAGATTCCGGAATATATGGGAATATGCTAAAAACAATGTTATAATTTTTCTGCGGATGATTAAGGTGTCGTTCGACGCGTATTTAAAGCAAAAAAAGCACTACACATTTGGGGGAATTTCGCTTATATTTCGAACTTCCATTTCTCCTGAACCGTTTTTGAAAAATCGTTGTATGCAATTTCAAAGAGCTTTACAATACAATACCTATCGATCTAGATATAAATATCTCTCTTTCTATATCGTAGCAGATTTCAATTCTACGGTTCTGTATAGTAGTCTCCATCCGCAACACAATCTCAGTGTTCATCGTCACTACGTGGACTCCCGTCCACAGTGATGTGAATTTTCAGTTGTGTAAGCGCGGTAGCAGGTGTGGACAAATTTTAAAACTATCTTGATCCTCGTGTAATCTATAAGAATAATGGTAACAATTACTTGTTTATGTTTGGGTGCAACTATCACAACATATTTAAGTTATACCTTCAACGTTACAGTTATTACTTCAAAAAAGTTTACAACATTTCACTTTTTTATATTTATTTTCAGATTCATCGTATTATTACGAGAGCACCGGGCAAAGCCAGTCAATTAGTCAAGATCTACGCTCTCCCTTAGCTGCAACGAGAGCTAATTCCTTGGCTTCGGCTGCATCACCAGGAAGTGGAAGTGCTTGCACCAAATCCGAGTCATCCGACATATTTCTGGCTTAAGATTTAGGTAGATTTAAAAAAGTAAATTAATTTTATTAACTTGGGGACTGTCCATGTATTACTTAATTACGCTTTTTATTACTTATGCCCCCTCCCCCGGTAATCAAAAGTAATCATTGAATAAATCCTCTCCCCTATGAGTATGAGTATGAAGAAGAAAAAATCAATGCCATCATACTGTCCCCTTCTCACCCAATTGTCTCTCCGATTTCCTCATACTAAAAAAAAATAACTCATTCTTATTGTCAGAATGAAGCACTATTTATTTAGAATGCAAGAGCTATGAGTGTAGCCTGGACGCAATAGACCCTTATGCAAATCAATTTTTTATATATACATATATGTATATGTATATTTTTATATATTTTTATTTTTTTTGTATTTATTATTTATTTATTTAACTTTATACAATGCGTAAGAGTCACATTCAGGTGAGACAATTAGATTTGCTGCTGTTATGCATTAAGTACAGCCCAAATATATTTGTTTCATTTTTAATTTGATTACAAATAAAATGTTGTAAAACAAGTTAATTAATAATAATAATACAAACAAACTGAAAACATCAAAAAAACCTTAAAAAAAACAACAACTTTTCCGTTCCAGGGCTTAAACCCCAGAGCCAGGGCCTGTCTTAAAATTCCAACCATATGGCCAATATCTTCCATGTTAATCATCCGAATATACTCCAATTTTCAAAAATGAACCAAAATTCCTGAGACTATAGCTTTTTGAATTTTAGAACATACATAGATCTGCGTGCAACAGATAAGAATGTTGTTAATAAATTTGGTACCTCTAGCTCTTATAGTCTCTGAGATCTGTTGTTTCATACGGAAGGACGAACCGACGGGCATGGCTAAATGACTCTATGGGGTCGTAGATGTCTCCTTCTGCCTATTACATTCATTACAATTCCCTTGTACCCTATGAGTACCGGGTATAAAAATATATGGACAGCCCCTTATTTCTGGTCCTTACCATTTTGTTTAGAATCCTTTTTCGAATTTCTTTTATGGAGTTTTTTTTGTAAAGAATGTAATTTGGTGTCATTTGGCTCAAAAAAAAAAAAAGAAATAATAATAATAATAAATAAAAAATTTGTTTCAACGACAGCAAAAATAATTGAGCCACATTTAAAATTTTTTTCGATAAATAATTTTTACTATATATCAAAATGTACTTTTTTATTACAAAATTTGCAGAATATAAAAGATTAACTTCAGTTTTAATGCCAATAAGCTCAACCCTTCATACAAAAATATTGCATTTATTGTTCCATTTTAGGTTTTAAAATCTTAAACTTTAAAAAAGGCTGGTAACTAAGTAAATCTCAAGTGAAAGAGTAAATAATGCATACGAGAGAGAGAATAGAAGTACACATACCAAAAAAACCAACAACAAAATCCAAATCAAGGAGAAAATGAAAACCAAAAAACAAACATTAAAGTTTTTCAAAAACTTTAAAAATATATTTATCTAATTATTTATTATTTTCATAAATGTTAAAAGCCTCAAGAACATATTATATAATATCTCATGTAAAAATTGTACATAAGCTTAAATATTTATATTTAGGTTAAACAATTTTCCAACAAATGCGCACAAGTAAAGTAAATAAATACATACATATATCAATTAATACCGACTGTAAAAACTCAAAGTACCATTATTTCTTTTTTTAATAGAGAACTTTGAAAACCATATAATTGATTTAAACAAATTTTCCAAATAATTTTATTAAAAAACAAGATAGGAAGCTAACTTCGTCAAGTGGAAGTTTATATACCCATGCAGATATATTTATTAAATTTTAAATTTGTGACTATAATAAAAAAAAAGGATCGTATTTTTAATTTTAATTTGATATATTAAAAAACAACGAAAATCAGCCCGATCTTTCCCATGGCAGCGAAAAAATATAATGCCCAGATTTCACCCGTTCTGACATACATATTTTATATACTAACTGCAATAGAAATAAGACTATTCTGATATTTTCAATTCGATAGCTCTAAAACTGAGAAACTATCAATGGACAGACGAAGAGACATACCAATCGACTTGTCTGTTGATGCTGATAAAAAATATATATACTTTATATGCGGTCCGACAGCTGGTCAAAATTAGAATACCCTGCAAGAGTATAATTATAAAACGAATGCGCTTGAGCGCTTAATATCTTTAAAGTTTAGATGGTTTTGTTTAACATAACACACACTCTTGTGTAATTTTTACTAAACTACTAGGTTTATTAACCCACTTTATTTGCATTATTCAGGTTAAACCTTATCAATAACTAAGATTATAAAACATTTTGCAAACTTACAGATTGGTTATCTATAAGACCAAATTGATTAAATGTGGTTTAGATTTTTTTATGCAGAAAGTCACCACAATTTTTCTATTGTTATACCCTTGCAGAGGGTATTATAATTTTGCCATGATATTTGCAACGCAGTGAAGGAGGCATCTCCGACCCCATAAAGTATATATATTCTTGATCAGCATCACCAGCCGAGTCGATCTAGCCATGTCCGTCTGTCTGTCGTAGTCTCTCAGCTTTTCAGCTATCGAGCTGAAATTTTCAGCATTGTGTTATTTATTTAGCACGCAGTATATATGTCGGAATGGCCGAACTCGGACTACTATATCCTATAGCTGCAATAGGAATAATGGCGATATTAATGTAAAAAAATGTTAACTTCTCTGTTTTTAAACGTATTTCTATAAATTTGGAGATATAGCAGTTTTTTATGGTTCTAGAATTACGGTTTTCATACATTCATACATCAGACAACTATATCATAAAGCTGCCATAGAAGGGATCGGTCGATTTATATGAAAATGTAAAATTCTACATGTAAAATGAAAAAATTTACAAAATTAGATATTTTTTCAACATTACTAATATGGTTCGATTTTCAATGATCCAATTGCAGACTGCAAGGGTATTAACTTCGGTTTACCGAAGTTGGCTTTCTTTCTCGATATTATTATTTTTCACATCTTATAATCCATACCTACCTGAATTTTTTTTTGTCATATATGTACCACCCAAGACTTAAGCAATATTATATCCGTTTACACTAATATCCTATCTTAAATATCTAAAGTTCAATACTAGTCTCCGTAGTACGATGTCACAATGCCCTTTTTTCACTTTACAAGCCTCCGAAGACACAAGGTGTTCCATACAATGTCAAATAAATCATGAATATTTACCAAGGATTGCCTAAATTATTACAACAGTGAAAATAACTTACGTCTAAACAACCGTATATAATTTTTTAAAACAATAAAGTAATTGTAAAAATCGATGTTGAGCAGTGATCAGTAGTTAATGCTAGTGAAATCATGTGCAAAGAACACAAAGCATAATTTATACTACCAAAATGTTTCAAATTAATACTAAAATTAAATGCTAAAACGAATACTATATTTAAATCCAAAAATCAAAACATATACAAAAATAGTTTATCGTTTTTAAATAATAATACGTAAGAATGATACAAGAAATCGTAAGTCAATGCGTACTATTTAATAATACTCGAATAGACTTCGAAACAAAAACAACTTAAATTGTATTTTATTTGTATTAATAGAGCTACATGTATTAAGGTATTTAAATATAGTTTCGGTAAGACGTTTTAGGATGATAAGAAAGCACAAACCAAATCTAAATATACTTAGAGATGTATCAAAATAAAAATATAATTTAAAAAATCCAACAGTTTGAGAGATTTATTAACTACATTAAAAAATTTAATCAATTAAAATTACTTTGAAATGGGAGAATAATGGGAGAAAATTTGTAATAAAACAAACCAGTTTTGTAGCTTACAAGAAATTATATTCATATTTTATATACTTACGAGTACTTTGCTGATATTCGTATTTCTTTTTTTCTTTCTTAAAATTAGATATAAATTTCTATATTTCAGAGCCAAAATCGCCATAGAAATAAGAAAAAATTTCTAAGCTTAAGAAAAATATTTCTTATATTTATACCCTTGCAGAGGGTATTATAGTTTTGCCATGATATTTGCAACGCAGTGAAGTAGACATCTCCGACCCCATAAAGTATATATGTTCATGATCAGCATCACCAGCCGAGTCGATCTAGCCATGTCCGTCTGTCGGTTTCTACGCGAACTAGTCTCTCAGAGTTTGAGCTATCGAGCTGAAATTTTATAGTCTAGCATAGTCTTTTTCCTTTAGCTCGCAGTATATATGTCGGAACGGCCGAAATAGGACTACTTTATCCTATAGGTGCCATAGGAATGATGGCGAAATTAATGTACAAAAAATTGTAACTTTTCTGTTTTTAAACGTATTTCTATAAATTTTGAGATATAGCACTTTTTATGGTTCTAGAATTACGGTTTTCATTTTTTTAAGATCGGACAACTATATAATATAGCTGCCATAGAAGCGATCAGTCAATTTATATGAAAATGTAAAATTCTACATGTAAAATGAACAATTTACAAAATTCGATATTTTTTCAACATTACTAAAATGGATCGATTTTCAATGATCCAATTGCAGAATGCAAGGGTATACCAACTTCGGTTTACCGAAGTTAGCTTTCTTTCTCGTTAGAAAAGATTTTCTGAAAACTAGGAAAGCTTGCCATAAACAGAATTTTTCAAAAATACATTTCCTAAAATATAATACCCTAACCATAAAATGTAAATAACCCTAAGTAATGAAAATATTTTCTAAAATGATGAAAGTTTAGAAATGTATTCTAGAAAATAGAAAAGTTTTCTAAAATCTAGAAAAAACCGTAGCTCAGAGCGCTAATGGGTTGTGCATTTGTCGAGTTACAAGAGGAGGCGGTTCGACTCCTGATCAGGGCAACGTGATTTTTTTTAGCGAATTTGTTTTTTTTTTTTTAAATTAGTTTAGCCCAGGGGTCCGCACCACTACAGTCAAATGCCAACATTGCATTTGTATGAGTGAACATCGAACACTCTATGGCTAGATATGGGAAAAAAAAACAGCTAAAATATATTGTTATATGGCAACAAAATTAGCTATAACCTAAAAACTAGCTATTTAACGCTAAAAAAAGCTAAATTTAGACACATGAAGACAATTAGTCTTCACTGATTCTTCTGTTCTCTTTTGTGCATACTATGCGTGAGCGGCAGCGACGCCGACTGAGAAAAATCCTATCCCGCGGGATAGGGCCGTGCGGACCCCTGGTTTAGCCCCTTAAATATTTTTTGGTAAATTTCTGTTAGTTCGGCCCCTTCCAAAATTTAAAAAAAAAAAAACCATAGATAGGGGGTGCTTTAACGTACATTTGGGTATAAAAATTATGTTGGGGACGCTCTTAGTTTAGTCACAATAAATCTTTAAAGTTGAGCCTAATTCTCATACAAAATACGTAGCAAACACGCTCACTGAAAAATTATGAATACTCAAAATTCAAGCGCCTGTCTGTGTGATCGTCGCGGTACAGTGGTCTGTGAAGCTTAAAATTTTTGTCAAATTGCGCTTTGCGTAAATACTATATATGTGGACACTTTGCACACTTTGAATACATTTATGTGTGAAATATAAATAAATAAATATTCCGATCGGGAACTAGGCTTAACTTTAGAGATTGGTTGCGACTAAAATAAGAGCGTCCCCAACATAACAGAAATTTACCTATTCTTTTTTTGTATTTTTTAAGCCCTTCGATTAAAAAATAAAGGTAATTAAATCCGATTTTCAACAAAGTTTCCTTAAATGGCTTCTTAAGCCTGTCACGCGTACGCAGGCGAATGGCCTAATGGTTAAGGTGCGCGTCTGCAATCCAGTTGGTCGTGGGTTCGAAACGAGGTCGGGGCAAATGGTAAGCGTGGTTTTTCTAGTGTTTATTTGATTTTTTAGATATAACCTTAAATGTGTGATCACGTGCATTTTTTAGTTTTAGAAATTCGCCCTAAAATTAAGAAAAATCGCCATTAATCTAAGTAAATTTGTCTTTAAATTTAGAACAATTTACCCAACTTTTAATAAATGATTTTCTAGATCTTAGAAAGTTGTTTTTTACTTTTAAGCCCTAAATATAAGAACAATTTTACCCTTCTATTTATGGTTAGCCTTTCTGGAAGACAAAAATAGGGCGAATTTCTTTTAATTTTGTTTTGAGTGTACAAGTGTAACATTTTCAAAAAGTCGTTGTCCAAGCATCTGCTTATTTGATAGTTTATACTTTTGGCACCTCCGGAAACTGCGTATAAAACCGTTATTTTTCAATATTGTTCGCGCCAAGAGGGCGCTTATTTTCGAGAGCCAGTGTGAAGCGCTAGCGGCATCGAAATGTCCCGCTTAATGGAGCCCAGCGCTCTCCCACACTCGCTCTCCCTCTCTCTTCCTCCGGGCTTCCAGTCCGCAAGAGCCTTCCATTCCGCTCTCCCAAACTTCTATTTTTATGACATGTAATTAGTTCTAATTTGCGACCCAGCCGATAAAGGCAAATAAAGTTCATATGCAATCCAAATTGCAACCCCAACAACTACTTATTTTTTCTACGTGGGATTTTGGACATATACAACTGCGAGCGTCTTATTTCGGCCCATTATCAAAAGAACTCCGCCCACTCCATTTCATGGTCCTTCGAAGCCAGATCTATCCTGATCTACCAGCGCCCCTTGCGGAGTTTTAAAGATAAGTACTAGTGTTCTTACATATAAGTACTAGTGTTCAAAAAGAAATCATACAGATATTTCCGAAGACTAAATCAAAGTGTCTTATAT